>CACRXK020016261.1:0-11513 GCA_902702795.2 Paramuricea clavata | reverse complement strand
GTGAGTGTTGTAAAGAACAGAATAGCAACTGGTTTCAGAATAGGAAGAATTGTTGTAATATAGGTAATATAATTCTAAGACAAATAATGCAAAGGAAGCAATCATTCTAGCTCTTGTAGTGCATGTTGCAACAGGGATAAATTTACTGGCGTGGGGCTGTGCACTCCCCTAGCCCTGGCCAGAAAGGGTGCAGGGGGATCTATTTTTCATGATAAAGCAAAAAATTATTGCAGGCAAAATGAGATACAGTAATTTGAGTAATAACATGATGCTAAGCGAGCAGTGAACAACAATTACAATTCAACTACAGTAGTAAAGCAAGACTTTGTAGTAGTGAAGCAAGTTGATGGGCGGGCGGCACACATGACAAACACAACTCGGCACCAGAGCTGGCAGAGCACCCTCCCCCCTACCAGATCATGCTGGATCCATCTCTGTGTTGCAAAATGTATTTTCTTCATAGTCAGGCATTCACATGAATGAAGATTAGAATTTCATCATGTTATATATATAGTCTTAAATATTTAGGAGGGGTCTCCATTATTAAATGAAGAGTTTAAAAAGGTGTCACATGACATTTTGACATAAGAGTCTCCCACCCCACCCTAGGGTGTAATGAATGGTCACTTAAAGTACATGCCATCTTCTAACTGGTTGGGCACCTTGCCCCTTTTGTGATGGAAAATCTATTCCCTACCTTTATCCCCTGGGACAAAAAATTCAAATCAACTCTCCACTCTGATAATGTGCAGATGGTAACAGCAAGAATTGAAGCAAGCAAGCTTTACTGGAGTACATAGTATTATTAGAAAGCATCAATTCGCACATGCTAATTGGCCAGTCATGATTTTAAACGGAATATTTCTTATCTTGTATAGAATTCTTAAGGTCTTGTTTACATTTTACTGGAAGCAAACTAAGATGCATATCCAATATTTGGGTCATATCACTCATATGTCAGTTTTGCAGCTTGCCAGAGCTTCAACAACATTTGGCTGCAAGGAAAACGTAAACAACGAAAGAGCATATAACACTTCATCTGTGTTTAAAATATCAATGATTAAATATTCCAACCATTGGCACTTTATAATATAAGTGACATTCAACAATAGATCAATAAAGGAATACCGAATGGTTTTCCGTGCAGGATTGCGTGATCCATGCACGCGGGATGTTGCGAGACTTTCGGAAAGCTTAAAAAATACACGAGCCGTAGGCGAGTGTATTTTTACGCTTTCCAAAAGTCGAGCAACATCCCAAGTGCATGGATCATGCTATCTTGCACGGGAAAACCATTTGGTAATTGTTTTATAAAATTACTACAGTGAAACGACGTTTAACTTGATTAAAATTACTGATGAAATGTGCAATTCTCACAACATTCGTGAATTAACCAATCAGAGAATCGCTACTCCATGCTATTGAAAACAACAACATATGTGAACAAAATTTGATCGCAAATTCGCGAAAATATACAGCGAAAATACAGGGACTTTTTCGATAAAATATACGAAATTTGAAATGGAAAACCCGCTAAACAGAGAGCCAAAGTAGTTTTCAAGATTGTCTACCTGAATATGTGAAGATTGCGAAGCGTTTGATCAACTTTGAAGCGAGAGATGTTGTACTTGCATGCCATGGTCTGATGAATTTCAACGCTACACGCGTTGCTACTTGCTGAATAGCAATGTATCGATCAGAAATTTATTCATACAACTAAACCAACGTCTCAATAATTGGAAACTTACTTCAAAGTCGAAAGGTATGGTACAATGAAACTTTACAATACGAGTATATTTGTAAAATTATGTACAAGAATTTCTGTTCAGAATTTCCCGTGCAGGATTGTCTGATCCTGCACGGCTGTTGACCAATCAAATTGCGTGTTTTCACTGTAGTTATTATATAATAACATATACGGTATATGCAAAAACATTTCTTTGAATCACTGTGTAAAATATTCCTCATAAATTCGCTTCAATTGACGCACAGCAGAGTCTTTGGAAGGGTAAAACCAAGTTTAACATCCCCAGTTCAAAATACTTTCCGTGTCCTCTTAGGCAAGCCTCTCCAGCTGGAGAACATCTGTTAATTTTGTTTTAATATTAAATAGCGAACGAACGATATTTACCAAATCCAGTTGGAAGAACAGCAACTACATATTTCCCATGTAATAAAAGCTGAAGAATCTGATTTCGAGTACGTCGGTAGCAAAAAGAAGGAAAAATTTCTCAAAGACTAAACGCATTTTTAAGCGCTCTAAGAACTTAAATTTTGTGGACACTCTTAGGTTGGCGGACATCTTGGATTTTCTAATTCATTATTATTATCATTTATTACACCCACTATATCAGGGTGTTGAAAGTCATGTGACCGGCCGGTGCCAGGGCTTTTCCCGCCTTCCCAATGACAAAAAGGGAAAAGCCCTGGGAACGAGGTTGCGATTTTTTAGGAAAAAATGAATAGTTAAAGCGCTTAAAATAAAGCAAATTGCCTGAGATTTTACACAGTAAGTAAAAACCCAACAAATTTTCCATCTATTAACTATAATATCGTGCGCAACACATTTTTAGTTTGTTGGAAAAGACACACCTCCCTGATTTCTCATTATTGTACATTATAAGTATCCAAAGAAGCTATATATATATATACATCAAAAACTGGATACTAATAGCTATTTTGCGAAATTGAGAGCAATTTCAAATCTGTTCAGTTTTTTTTATACACCTTGTATAAGAATACGGCACTATAGCCACTAGAAAAAAACGAAAATGCAGAATAGGCAGTAACTTACAACAGGCGAACACTACACGATATATTTCAACAGACCGTATTTTGTAACCAGCAAACGAGGAAAATTGCAAACTACCTACGAATATTTTTGATTTTGCGATTTAAAGCATCGCGTAATATAATTTACTGTTTACTACCGAAGCCATATTTCAGTTGGTTATGTATTAATAAGGTGGTCTTACACCCATATTTTCAATTGTTTTTGCATTTAATTCTAGGGCAGATGTAAGTTTATATTATAGTAGGGTACAAAAATGTGATCAAGAAAATACATTACTTTACATGTGTGTTGCCATGGTTACCGTGGTAATTACCCCTTAGTAAGAAAATAAGCACCTATTTTCAGACGTGATTAAGCTCCAGTGGATGGTCAGAAAACTTCAATTTCTGGTTTATATTGTAACTATAAACATAGTATAGGAGCCAAACCAAAAAAACCCTAACTATTCACAAGCATCTCTGTTTTTTTAAGATTTTTCCGTAAAATGGCAATTTTTTGAAAACAATACAGCATATAGGAAACAACTAAGGAATTAGTATAAAACATTTTATGTGTTTTTAGGTTTGGCTCCTTGCCTGATATTGCCTGTTACACTGTTGAAAACTTCACTCAAATTGGTTAAAATCTGTCATAGATATGCTGTCTGAAGATAGTGAGTGGCCTTTGCCAAATTTCACCTTTTGTGAAAAACAGCATTTAAGTTTAGCTTTTAGATGGCGGCCCTATATTTATGTAAATAACATTGAAATGTATACTTTTAATATCTTTTCAAGCCTTCGAGTCTTTAGTAAGTTAAAATCCAACGGCAGCATAAGTCACACCCTCTTTCTGGGAATATTTGCTCGCATTCTTCTTCTTTCGCGCTCGCCTGATTTTTCTTTTCTTTTTGTTTTCTTCCTGGGCCTTGAATTCTGCCTTATCCACACGTTCGTGATCTTGTTGCTCTAATTCAGCATAACAATATGTTCGAGGATCAATCCCTAGAAGCTCTAGAACATTAAGAACATCTTGGGCGCCAATGTTAAAGTGGGACACAGCATCGTAAACACCAAGCTTCAATACTTCCGATCCGATAAACACTTCTTTTGGAAGGCGATTCCAGATCATTCCGTTCAGCGACTCATTCTGGTTTTGAATTTTCCTATCTAAGCACCTTTCAAGTAAAGCATCATAACTTAGCCTCTCATAAATGGGTTTTACCAATCTAATTATTTCATCTGGCAACCCTGGCCCTGGTTTGTACAAGGATGTTCCTTTGGCTCGATCTTGATGAAATCGACACCAGCTATCAGCATCACCACCAGCAGGACAACTCATATGGAGATTTCTTCACTTTGAGGCTATCTAATGCTTCAGGCTACCTGGAATAGCTTTTTTCATTGCCTCCAGATTCCCAACATTGCTTCGAATTGCAATGCCATAGTAATTTTGAGGCGGATCAATCAAAGCATCTGTCAACTTTCCTTTCCATCCTAGTCCCTTACTCTCCTTCTTTAGCTTTCGAAGGGCAGTTCCAACTCGCTTTTGGACATGGCCAACACATTCATTTTTTTCACTACTTTAACACTCTCCTTGCTGTATATATTCTGAACCTCGCTGAAACCTTTGCTGTCCCCATCGCCGAAATACTCTGTATACTGTAATTTGAACTTCTCTTGACTGCGGCCAAATATTTTCATAACTCCAACTGTTTCCATTGATGCAGAAGAACCAGAATAATTTGCTTTGCATTCATGATGGCTTTGTTGACTGCTTTTATGATGGCTTTGTTGCTCTTAGAGTAGGCATTTGCTTTAGGTGGGGAAGGCATATTCATTATCCGACAGAAACGTTTGGCAGAAGCTCTTCCTTGTCGTATTAATCGCATGCCATAGACAAGCCTTTTATTAACTTCAAAACCGTTACTTATTTTTTTTTGAAGTATAGAAACAGTGCTTCCACTCACAACTAGAGCAGACATTACTGAGATATGATGAGCACCGTTGCCTTCTTTTGTCATCTTCTTCCAAACACCGACACCTTTCGTTACAATTCTGATAAGCAACTTGTTTCAACACGTTTGAAAGTATTTCAAGACTAAAGATACGATATTCATCTAGCTTTGTATTAGCTTTAGCAGTAATTTTAGACCGTTACTCAAACTTCCTTGCAGAGGCACTAGCATGACTTGTTGAAGTCGAACTTTGGTCTGTGCTGGTTACATCTCTATCGCTACATTTGGTCTTTTCACCCATTGAAAACTGATTACCTTCATATTTTCGTTTACGAGATTTTGAAAAAGATCGTGGCGTACTTATAACAGTAAATTGATCGACAAATTCAATATAAAACAACAAAAAAAAAAAGCAATTTCTGTAAATTCACTTTTCGAAATATCCCGATGAAAACGTTTTGAACGTGTGTAAAGCAGCAGTACTCTATAGTCAGCGGTTTTATTACTCAATAGACAGGTAGAAAAGAAAAGGAAAACAAAACAGTTTGTTGTAAATAATTCTCCGTTGCTAAGGGCGTTGCTACGGCGATAAACAATAGCTAGGCTCAAAAAACCAATTTTTTATATATTTCTTTTCATTCTATCACAAAAAATTTTCGCCACATCATTCAAACATGATTTATGATTCAATTTATGCATATTTAAAAAATGGTCCGATAGTACAACCCATGCCGCCTGCGAAAACAAGTCTTACGTGACCCGAAAATGACACTCAAAGATCTACTAATTGCTGGTAGACAATTGAAGATGATTAGCTTTCAAGCGGCCGACATCGAACAAAAACAAAGTGAACAGGAAGAGGTACGTGGCGTACGCAAAAACACGCGTCAACCACGTTCACAGTCTAGAAACACGTCGCTGTGACGGAATTGTGCCGGAGAATGGCCACACGAAAATGGATATTGTCCTGCTCGTGGCAAAGAATGCAGAAAATGTGGCAAGTTAAACCATTTTGCCAAACAATTCAAACAACGCAAAGATGCCATCAAAACGGAAATACAAACGCCGTGACAATAAGATAATGACAGATAATACAAGTGAATCCAGCTCAGGTGACGAGTCCAGTTATTGTTATGCTGTCAAGACAACGGCTAAAAATAATCCCACTACACAGCTAATAAAGCTATTAATTAAACAAACATCATGTAAAATTTACTGTTGACACTGGATCCACTATCAACGTTGTTGATCAAGCTACGTTCAAACAACTTGGACAAATCAAGCTTACTAAGACTCGCATCAAGGCATATCCATTAAATGCAACAGAACCTATGAGAATGAAAGGAAAGTTTCAAACCACAATCGAATCCCTGATAAAGATCACTGTGACAACAATTTACGTCACCGAAGCTGACGGGGGGTGTCTCCTTAGTGCCAATACGGTGAAGAATTGGGACTTATTACTCTGCATCTAAACCAAGTCACAACTACAAAGCCAACCACCAAAGGGGCACAAAAAACACTGATTGACGAAAAAAGGGTCCAACGCAGTGTTTTGCAAGTACAAAGCAAACTACAAAACAAAAGATCTTTCTGCTTGCGCTGGGTATGGAAATTATATAATACACACTCAAGAACATTTTCATCTTATATATATATATATATATACATATATATATATATATATATATATATATATATATATATATATATATATATATATATATATATATATATATATATATATATATATATATATGACAAGAACGCCATTCAACCTAATACGCATGATCTCTGCATGTCACAGATTCTGCATGTGACATGCAGAGATCATGCGTTTTAGGTTGAATGGCGTTCTTGTTGTATATATAATTTATGTGTCCCACATCCATCATCTCATTATTGTTGGTTGTATAAATACTTTTCGGATGAAAAGCTCACTATCAGCTACACTGCGCTGACGATCCCCAAAAGGGCGAAACAGCTGTCCGCAGTTGCTGGTAGTGAGCTTGGGGCACAATTGCCTATAGGCCTTTGCGCTGATTTAAATCTGTGACATGCAGAGATCATGCGTATTAGGTTGAATGGCGTTCTTGTCGTATATATAATTTATGTGTCCCACATCCATCATCTCATTGTTGGTTATATATATATATATATATATATATATATATATATATATATATATATATATATATATATATATATATATATATATATATATATATATATATATATATATATATATATATATATATATATATATATATATATATATCGCCGCGCCGTTTATTTACTGGCACCTTGCTAGTCTTTTTAATTTATCAATTAAGGTAGGCATTTTCCCAGCTGAATTGAAAAAGGCCAAGATTTCTCCAATTTTTAAGAGTGGTGAACGAGATATTTCTGACAATTATAGACCTATATCTGTCCTAACTAGTATTGCTACAGTGTTTGAAAGACTTATTTATGACCAGCTGTATGCATACCTTATACATAATAACTTAATTGATTCTCGGCAATCGGGATTTAGATCGCTTCACTCAACAATGACTGCACTATTAGATATGAATAATGACTGGTGCTTTAACATTGACAGAGGGATGTTAAACGGTGTCGTCTTCTTAGACTTAAAGAAAGCTTTTGACACCGTTGATCATCTTATACTTGTGACCAAATTAGAATATTTAGGATTGGAAAAAATAGCGGTTGATTGGTTTCGATCCTATCTGACTGACAGGTACCAAAGATGCTTTGTCAATGGGTGTTTGTCAGATGAGATTAAAATTACTTGTGGTGTTCCCCAAGGCTCTGTACTTGGACCTCTACTCTTTCTCATATACATCAACGATTTGGCATCTTGCTTTGATCACGGCACTGCACGAATGTATGCTGATGATACAAATTTGTCCTTTTCTGCATGTTTTCCTGTTGAACTTCAGCGTCAAATGGAACGTGATTTAAGAAAACTTAAATTATGGCTTAAAGCTAATAAATTAACTCTAAACGCCTTAAAAACTGAATATATGATTATAGGAACTCGGCAAAAGATTGCTTCATTGATCGACGATGTTGCACTTTCTATTGGAGGTATTTCACTTTGTAAAGTAAGACATGTAAAATGCTTAGGAGTTACAATTGATGAAAATTTGACGTGGAAAAAACATGTTGACAATGTTATTAAAAAGGTCTCAATTGGCATGGGTTTATTACGTAGAACTAGGAATTTTTTGACAAAAAAACAACTCGTTACTATATATCATTCAATCATTGAACCACACTTTGATTACTGTTGCATTGTTTGGGACTCTATGAGTGATACACTGGCAAATAAAATACAAAAATTACAAAACCGGGCTGTTCGTATTATTAGCCGGGCCGATTATTCTGTTAGGTCTGCTGCCCTGCTTGAAAAATTTGGGTTGCCGACTCTAGGTGAGAGAAGAAAACGGTTTAAAATGTCCATGTTGTTTAAAATCTTGAACAATGATGCTCCAACTTATTTGAAAGAGTTATTTAACTATAACGACGGAGCTCAATTCTTTGGGCTACGTAATGCGAATTTAAATCTGTCACTGCCATCAGTCAAAACAGAATTGTATCAACAAAGCTTTGCTTTTTCTGGCGCCAAGCTTTTGAACACCTTGCCAAATGATCTCAAAACAGAAACATCTTTAAAAAATTTTAAAGATAAATTGGCTACACATCAACTCTCTGTTCTCTAATATTGATATATATTTCATATAATTAAATTGCATGCACGGCTTACGGGAAGAACAAGGATGTAAATATGTAAATATGTTTTCTCTTTGATGTAATTACCGTGTTGAAATAAAATTTTTAATAATAATAATAATAATACATATATATATATATATATATATATATATATATATATACATATAGTTTTTCGTTTTACTTCAGAAAACCACAACAGTCTGTTTCATACGTATAGGATGATGATTCCTATATATATATATATATATATATATATATATATATATATATATATATATATATATATATATATATATATATATATATATATATATATATATATATATATATAGTATATATATATATATATATATATATATATATATATATATATATATATATATATATTAGTTGTGTAATTGTACACTCTGCAATATGTTAAGATGAAAATATTCTAGAGTGTGTATTATATAATTTCCATACCCAGCGCAAGCAGAAAGATGTTGTCTGCCGCGGCTGGGTCTCGAACCAGCGACCTTCGAATTGCTAGATCGATGCTCTACCTAATGAGCTACACGGTCAGACGGATTTAAGACTGGAAATTATGAAATATATACTGAATGTCATAAACATACTCGTTTATATTAATTCAGCATCGAACAATACTAGTTCTGCAAGTGTTATGTTAGTTGTGTAATTGTACACTCTGTAATATGTTAAGATGAAAATGTTCAGGAGTGTGTATTATATATTTTCCATACCCAGCGCAAGCAGAAAGATGTTGTCTGCCGCGGCTGGGTCTCGAACCGGCGACCTTCGAATGACTAGATCGACGCTCTACCTACTGAGCTACACGGTCAGACGAATTTAAGACTGGAAATTATGAAACTCATATAATTATAGTTTAAATAAATATAATTTCCAGTCTTAAATCTGTCTGACCGAAAATATTTTCTCAAATCAAGATATTTTTTTTCTTAATAAGAAAATTTTCTTGTTATTCTCCCAAGAAAAAAGTTTTCTTGAAATAAGAAAATTTTCTTAAAATAAGAAAATAATTTCTTATTTTAAGAAAATAATTTCTCAAAACAAGAAATTTTTCTTGAAAAGAATTTTCTTATTAAGAAAATTTTCTTGTTATTCTCCCAAGAAAAAAAATTCTTGAAATAAGAAAATTTTCTTAAAATAAGAAAATAATTTCTTATTTTAAGAAAATAATTTCTCAAATCAAGAAATTTTTCTTAAAAAGAATTTTCTTATTAAGAATGTGTTGTTTGGGTGTTTATATGTACAGGTACTCAGGTGAATATTGTTTTTGATGTTACTCTGAGTGTATATGCAGCTAGCAGAGCATTGTACTAGTATCCCAAAGGTTGTGGGTGTAGTTCTGATTGCACAGCAATGTGTTGTAGCAAATTTAAGTTCTTCTGAAGACTTGAAGCAGTAATTTTTCAACTCTTTCCACATGACAAGCAATATTATCTGACAAACCGTTTGTTCAAAGTCCATAGATTTCTTTATAATGCACATTAAACACTGTTCCAAACACATCATGCAAATGCCACTGGAGATCCATCATATATACATCCTTATACAGCTAGTAATCTGTAAAAGATTACTTACATATTGAGAATGTAAGCATCACTCTAATTATTATATGTGGTGTATACAGAGATATAAATGAATTTATTAGCGATTTTCAGCAGCCTTTCGCGCTTGTATTCGACTTTTCTGCTTTGCTTGGGGGACAACCTTAATTGAATAACTATATATATACACTGCAAAAAATCAATTTCTTGTTTTAAGAAAATATTACTTATTTTAAGCACAAAATTACTTGTTTTAAGAAAATTTTACTTGTCCCGTGGGTAAGTAAAATATTCTAGGTAAGAATCAGAATTCAAGAAAATTTTTCTTAAAATAAGAAAATTAATCTTGGTCAGAACAAAATTCTTGGTAAGAAAATTTTTCTAATTTTGTCCCGTGGGTAAGTAAAATTTTCTTATCAAGAATATTTTTCTTATTTCAAGAAAACGTTCTAGCAAAATTTTCTTATTTCTAGAAAAAAATTCTTAGTTTCCCAATAATTATTTTCTAGAAATAAGAAAATTTTGCTGGAACGTATTCTTGAAATAAGAAAAAGAATCTTAATAAGAAAATTTTACTTACCCATGGGACAAAATTAGAAAAATTATCTTGAATTGAAATCCTGCTAAGAAAATTATTCTAGTTCGATCCTGTGTGCATGGCTTTTAAGAATATTTTTCTTAAATGAGAATATGAAACTAGAATAATAATCTTGGCATGATTTTTTGCTGTTGTCATCCTACAATATAAAAACAATTAAGAATGTTTAAAATAATATATTTACCAGCTATACATGAATAGGTTATTAAAGTAATTACTGATAGATAATTGTAAAAGTTCTCACACGTAGCAATATTGTTCAATTTCTTGAAAAGCCTTTACCATGTCGGACTGCTGAGTCTGGATGGGTAGTCTAAGTCGAGCAGATACAGTAGAACAACGCCAGGAAGTAAAGATGGCCTTTACAGTTTCGCTATTTAGTCTTGTGTATCCTCCTTGCTGGTGATATAGCTACCAATCCAGGTCCGACTTTACCGAATGCGCAGTTTGGCAACCTATCTCCGTCACATCTACAAGTTCCTGTGGACGAGCGCCCTAAAAACGAATTTGGACCAGCCATCGCTCTTGCCAACATGATGTCGCTTGCGCCAAAGATTGATGAGCTGAGATGCTTTGTTGAGAATACAAAACCTGATTTAATTTCATTAACTGAAACCTGGCTCAATGACTCCATTAGCGAGCACCATCTTAATATTCCTGGTTATAATCTGCTATTGAAGAACCGTACTTCTGGTGTCCATGGTGGTGTCGGACTTTACATAAAAAACTCCATCAAGTTTAACGCTTTCACTGACATCTACCACCCTCAACTTGAGGTGCTTTGGACATACATTAAACCCACGCGACTCCCCAGAGGTATACCCTGTGTAATTGTTGGAACTGTGTACCATACACACTACCCTGTAGGTGCTAGTGATAACG
>CACRXK020016258.1:0-10332 GCA_902702795.2 Paramuricea clavata | reverse complement strand
TTTGTCCGCCTGAATGCTCGCGGACACGCCATGAAAGTAGAACTAATTTTTCACATGATAAAATCGCGCGTGCGGGGCGACTGCGGTGGGAAATGGCCTTTAAGCGTCTGTGTGTAACCTGTCTGTGTGTGTAACCTGTCTCTGTGTGTGCTTTGTCTGTGAGCGTGCGTATATGTATACTATGTGTATATAAGTATATAACTGTACATATAATCATATAATTGGACGCCGGAAGGAGCCTTGCATGGGAACTTTTCAAAGAGTCCCGTTCGTACCTTGCCGTTTTGGATCTAGCTTTCAAATGTGTTATATATATATATATATATATATATATATATATATATATATATATATATATATATATATATATATATATATATATATATATATATATATATATATATATACCGGGTGTCCCAAAAAAAAGTACTCCGGTTTGACTTGTAATAACTTCTAAACAAGTAAAGCTATCAAACAGAAATAACTTGCATTAAATAGAGGAAGGACTAACTTAGATTTTGATATATTACAGTTCTATTTTACTTGACAATTCACGGAGATATTATTGTTCAAAATCGGGAGCATATTTTTGAATGCGTCTAAAATTAGCGAAAATCGGCATATCAAATATTAACTTCAGCGTTTGTTTGCTTGATAACATATCAGGCTAACTTGAATTTCAGCGAATTGTCGTTAGGGTTTGTAAGGGATATGGCATAGATTTAGACATCTTACATGTAAGTCTTAGCTCATTGTTTCCTGAAATATGAACGTACGAAATTATGCAAGTATTTAATAGGTCTTTACAAACATATAAGGTACATGAAAGACCATGTAAGGCAGGCGCTTAAATTTTAAAATTTCTTAAATAGCCTAATTTTTTTTATGTTTTTCATGGATTAAAAACAGAGTTGATTATTTCTCGGTTAGAGCAGGATGAATATTATTCTGCAATAAAGGAAATAATATTGCTTTTTGCAAATACACATCACAGTATCAACGCTACTATTTTGTTAGTACGTTTTGTTCCAAAAATGTTAGATGTCTCTGGGGAGTTGCATGCTTGTTATGTCTTATCGAGTTGTATGGTTTGATCGTGTTTCATTCTCAGTTTATTCTGAAATTAAAAAGATTAAGACAAGAAAAAGAGTTTGAGTGTTTTTAACAAGATTTCAGAACGTTGCAAAAGTTAGAAGAACTTCACAATTCGATTGTGACAGCATGCCCTAATTCAGAACTACGAACGATCCATGACAATCCTTCGCGATGCAGTGGTCTCATGAAATAAGGAAACGTATTCGTGCTAGGAAAACACGCGGATTTCGGACGAATAAATCTTGCTTGCATTTTGTAGATAATAATAATTTGTTTCATAATAAACAATATGTCAAGTGTCATTTATTTACTGGTAATCGTGCATGTTTCAATCGGGCAAATCTTGATTAATATTTAATACGCCGTTTTTTGCATATTTCAGACACATCAAGAAATATGCTCCCGATTTTAAACATTAATATCTCCGTGAATTTTTAAGTGAAATCCAACTGTAATATATCAAAATCTAAGTTAGTCCTTCCTCTATTTGATACAAGTTATTTATCTTTAAAAACTGTACTTGTTTAGAAGTTATTACGAATCAAACCGGAGTACTTTTTTTTGGGACACCCGATATATATATATATATATATATATATATATATATATATATATATATATATATATATATATATATATATATGTATATGTATATGTATATATATATATATATATATATATTGATCCAAATAAATTTGTTAAATTAAAAAAATTAAAAAATTAAAATTAAAAAATAAATTAAATTTAAATTTATATGACGTAATAAATTACATAAATTACATTTAAAAGAAAACATAAAACAGATTAACCATATTTCTGTCTTTCATAAATATATAACATGTACACAAAAAACAACAACAAACAAACATACTAAACAAAACAAACATAAAACCCATTAATTATAGGATTAAGTATAAAGTTTTGAACGAATCGAGTCCGATCGCCGTCCTTGAACACTCAATCGGACTCGATTCGTTCAAAACTTTATACTTAATCCTATAATTAATGGGTTTTATGTTTGTTTTGTTTAGTATGTTTGTTTGTTGTTGTTTTTTGTGTACATGTTATATATTTATGAAAGACAGAAATATGGTTAATCTGTTTTATGTTTTCTTTTAAATGTAATTTATGTAATTTATTACGTCATATAAATTTAAATTTTGCATGCTTACGCAATAATTTGCTAACGTGATACGAACGGTTTAATTTAAATCAACGCAATATATGTAATACTATAACTTGAAAATGATGCACGCTGTAGCATCGAAACGTCGTTTAATAAATGTAATATCGCTATCATTTGTTTCAAAATTATTTTCAATACTGGAATAGTCTATTTAATTAGCCTTTCTCACAGCGCCATTTTTGAGGTACTTCCTTTTCCAAATCTGAGATTGTACGCCGGTAATAAGGGATTTGTATAACTATAATTGTGAATAAAATCATTATAAGTTAATTTACAGTTAAATATTTAAAAAAATGTTTTTACATCGCTTAGATTTTTCCCGTCGTTTTTAAAAAAAAGTACCCCAAAAATGGCGAAATTGGCCTTCTTGAGAAAGGCTAATTGATCAGGTCTTTCTAAATTAACATGCAGACTATGTTAGATGGATAAATAAGCACGACCTCTGGTTATTTATCCATCAAACATAGCCTGGTTAACTTAAAAAGGATATCCTTTGCAAGTTTGTGGTACAAAAGTTGTTCAGCTGATTCTGAGGTAATTCAACCACACCAAACCTATACCCCTTAATATCGCTGTGATCCTTTTCATTAATTACAATTTGCTGTGACATCCACACAAGACTTCAACTAACATGACAAGTACTAAAATAAAAATGTGCGACTGAAACTTGAAATGAGCGACTGAAATCCAACTCATGAAATGTATAGACCCATTGCACATGACGTCACAGCGCCGGTGACGATGCATCTGGAGGACAAATTAGCAATATATGCATGACATAACTTTTGTAAACAACGCAAATTTTGTAAAACTTGACAATAATTTTGTATTAAAATGGTTAATTTTTGCGCTGTATGTGATTGTTGTACCCGAACAGATATTGTTAGGGAGCATCTGGAGGGCACTCTAAGGATTTGTGACGTCAGTGCAATGGTTCTATATAATAGTTGCATACATAACAGTTGTAATTGTATATACAGGTTTTTATCTCCAAATGTGTTCCCAATGTGCATTCGTACAAATAATGTAGCTCATCGAGATTCCGCTATGTTATTTGTCAAACGTATACCATTTAACATCCGTCGACGACTAATTTCCGCCAGATTCCGGTATTACAAGTTCCCTCTTTTTCCTGTTTCTGTTTACGTTATGTACCCTGTAAAAAACACTATGGTTAAAACTTCCTGGTTGACCTAAAAATAACACACATATGTGGGCAAACTTTAGCCTTCTCCGCAGGCCTCTCTATGGGTTTTAACCTGCGAATGGGTATTGAAATAAAAAAAATTCTTCGCCAAACGTTTCCCGACCACCCGATTCTTCGGGTGAGATGCCTGCGAAGAAGGCTAGGTTAACTTAAACAGACTATAGTAGGAAGTGAGATAAAATAACCAGGAATGTTAACCCATCGAGTTTCAAACATTTTTTCACTTATTAATAAGACAATATGCATATTATTTTCCTATACGCAGTACGAGTATAAATGTTTCCTTCTCATACAGGTTCAATTGTTACTAAAGACAGCGAGCAAGAAGTCAGCGACCAAAAATATTCTTATGGAGGTACCTAAAAACTAATGAGCTCCGTATATATCTGGAGCGAGAACTCGAGTCCAAAAAATGAAGGCAAGATGGCGGAAATTGAGGAGTTATTGGACGTCAGTTCCAGTCTCTTTCTATTGTTTTGTCTGCGCGGTTAACACGTAGCTGGCAAGGAGGAGTGTGCCGAAATTTTGTATTTTGACGTCGATTTAAAGAATGACACTATAGTTTTATGAACTGATAACTTGTTTAGCGATACAGTCAGAAAAAAACTTGAATTAGCTGGGAAAATCGTATTAAACAAACTGTTATCGACCTTCATATTGATATTGGACGTCAATTTCCCCAGTCTTGGCTTCACTATTCTCATAGGCCGAATGACTCCAGATATATAGAGCTCACTGATTAAAACTTTTTTATTCTACCGTCGGTTACATCTAACAGTGAACAGATGAAGACATTGTCCATTCTCACATGAAACCTTAATGACAATG
Organism: Paramuricea clavata; assembly: GCA_902702795.2. Classification (NCBI taxonomy): domain Eukaryota; kingdom Metazoa; phylum Cnidaria; class Anthozoa; order Malacalcyonacea; family Plexauridae; genus Paramuricea; species Paramuricea clavata. The sequence goes on along the minus strand of CACRXK020016258.1, from coordinate 6,016 downwards.
TTTACGAGGCTCTATAGCCAAGATGACATACTTTCCGGAAGCAACAAGGGCAGATTTCGTGCTCGACCAATCAGCGCATTTGTTTACATTTTCGCTCTCAGCTAATCATAATGCAGGAAACGAGAAATTTACACCAAGGCGAGCTAGAAAATATTGCCGTCTTCTCGGGCTTCCGTGAGATTCAATTTTAACTTTTTTAATTTAAAACCAAAAGATTATGATGTAGCACATTAAAATCTAAAACTTTGCCGTGGGCATTTTTAAATTTCGACCTAGAACGGAAAATATCCGTGTTTGAAATTTTTCCCTATGTCGCGTATACAAATTTGAGTAATCTAATTTGACTGCAATAAAACTAAAAATTGCTATATTTTCTCTGCTTTACGTTTTCGTTGGAAAACTCTTTTTTGCTCTTGTTGAGAATCATTTTGGCCAATGTATTATTTCATAACCTAGAAAATAACGCGTTTAGAAAGTCTGATTTTCTGCAAAATCGGTCGGACAATATTTTTGTATTGATTTCCCGTATGATCGCGAGCGTGCGACTATATATTTTTTAAATCAAGCTCTATAAACGCTTTATCGTCTAGGTTTTGATATAAAACATTGACCAAAACAATTTGCAACAAGAGCTAAAAAGAGTTTTCCAACAAAACCTTAAAAGCAGAGAAAATATAGCAATTTTTGGTTTTATTGCAGTCAAATTAGATTACTCAAATTTGTATACGATTTGTATACGCGACATAGGCAAAAATTTCAAACATGGATATTTTCAGTTCTAGGTCGAAATTTAAAAATGCCCACGGCAAAGTTTTAGATTTTAATGTGCTGCATCATAATCTTTTGGTTTAAAATTTAAAAAGTTAAAATTGAATCTCACGGAAGCCCGAGAAGACGGCAATATTTTCTAGCTCGTCTTGTTGTTAATTTCTCGTTTCCTGCATTATGATTAGCTGAGAGCGAAAATGTAAACAAATGCGCTGATTGGTCGAGCACGAAATCTGCCCTTGTTTCCGGAAGCGTGTATTGTAAAACCAATGCTATGGTCACATTGTTAATTTGGAGGCTGGTCAACCTCGTACCCAGGGCATTTTGCTTCCGGTCAGCGAAAATGGCCCTGGCATCGGCCGGTTACATGACCTCAAAATCTCCAGTATTTGGGGTGTTCAATTATGATAGTTTATGCGTATAAGTACGTATATAGAATAGTGATATACATTAATTGTAATTACTGACAGGAGTAAACGAACTCAATGCTGCGTATATAATCAAAGGGAAAGCAACGAAATAAGTTGACTTTATTCGGTTTTCGTTGTTTACCCCTCATTCAGCAACATAGCCCGTAATATTGATGACTATTAAACATATTCAGAGCCTGTTTAGCCTGTGATTCAATTCTTAATGAACAACCAAACAAAACCGCTTCAGCGTTTGCCGTTTGGTTTATATAAATCGTGTTATGAGCAAATATATTCGTATCACAATCTTTGACTATATAAAGTATAACGCTGTACGTTTCTTGAAATCGACGATGTATAAACAACGCATGTGAGAAATGTATGTTGAACCGAATCAAATACTCGTCTATACAAATGTACAAAGACTTGATTTTAATTTACTCAATACTTTAGTCCTTCAAGAACTAATTATAAATTTGTCACTCCACTCTCGTTTCACCAAAATAATAATTATTTCCCCCGTATGTTGAATAATTATATTCAAAATCATTGACCAATCAGGTTGCAAAACAGACCAGCCGATGCCAGGGCCTTTTTCGCTGACCATCAAAACAAGCTGTAGTACGATGTTGAGGTTGCCCCCCACACACGGTAGATACAACCCATAGATGATACAACCGCGGTAATATCGGCGGAAAATATGGAAATATTACCCATGTAACTAAGAAATGAAGGTAAACGAACACGAGCAGCAAAATTTCTGCAATTCTGAAAGCCTGATTTTAACTCGTATTAATTAAAACTGTTCACACTAAGATACCGAATGTGAGCAAACATATAGTAAGCATTCTAACTAACATGCATTGAAATCTGCTTTTCTTGCAAGTTACAGCAATTCTGCTGCTCCTGAATAAATGACAGCAGGGCAGAGTTGAATCAGATAAACACGGTAATTTTCTATATATAAGCACGAAATATGGATGTATAACCTAATGAATACTATTTTCAAACGTTGCAGGTTATTCAATCGCAACTGGATCATTTTTTTCGGCTAGCAGCAATGGTATGGATAAACCCGATTTCATTATTTCTGTTTTTGTTTTTTTTTCTCATTTTATTCAATAGACCTTTCTTATAAGTATGGCGTCAGCGTGCATAAACTATTTTGTGACGTCGAGCTTGTTTTAGAATTGAAATAAGTTGCAGTATAAATGTTTGAAACTGTGACCATAAATTGTTTACCAGCCAAAAATCTCAGAAAAATATAGGAAATCTTAGCATACTCTGAATAGTCTTAGAAAATTGAACGTGATATTTCTCCTATTTCAATGTTTGGTTTGATAATGAAATACATATGGCCTTGAGGTTTGTGTATTCAGACTACGTTTACCTGTGTTTCGCCAAATATTGGGTACAACTTGTCCGTGGTGGTAAATGATAGATACATAAAATGCCGCCTTTATACATTTGACCAACAAATAAGGTGTGGTCAGGAAAGAACGTAAAGACACTGGGGCCTAGGGACGGTGATGCGAAGACACAAGTATCGAGTACCAGGACGCGAGACCCTTAGGGGTATGGGGGCATAGTCCCCCAGAACAGTGTGAAATTTAGAGAATCAGAAAGACCATTTCATGCACTTTAGGGGAAGTTTTATCGAATCCAGATGGTCCGGAAACGACGTAAATTAGAATAGCATTAAAAATGCTCAAACTGGACTCAATCTCGTACCTTAACTGGACTCTTACGTTTTCTCGTTCTTACTCAACATGATTGGAATGTGTTTTTACCCAACAAATTATTGAATATTTAATATATTTGTCCTACAAAATTGCTTTTCTCAAACATTAAAGGGTGTCACACCCCCTCCCAACCCCCCAGGATTTACAACAATACGATAAAGTAGAGCTTGTTTTTTTGTTTATTTATTTTATAAATGTGTTTCATGTCCGCAGGACATCGTCAGGCAACTAAGAGTTTCTGTTCCTACCTTCTGCACCAACCAAGAGTTTCCGTCCGTGTGTGCCATAGATATCTTATATACACTAGGTAGTGCATCTAATTATTCTGCAATTCAAAAATTGAAGCCGTGATTGCAGTTTCAGGTCGTTCCCATGAAATGAGAAGATTCGTATGTTTTCTATTTCTTAAACAGGGAACTTAAACATTAAGTTACCCTATTCCAAATACGTTTTTAAACTATTCAAATGATGAAAGTTATTGTTGTTTTTAAGCGTTTATTAGCAAGTGGGAACGACCAACATGGCCGCCATCCATTCAAATGGGAGTAACCGCTGGAATATTCTTGGCTTCAATTTTACTAAAAGAGATGCGCTATCTAGTGTATATAAGATATCTATGGTGTGTGCCTAGGTGCACAAAACTCGGAATAGTAACGAATGTTTGAATAGTTAAACTTTATAAATAGAAAATATATATTTATAAATTTATGTATTTAGACTTTGCTATTGGTGCTCCAAGATATAACGTCACTGGTGCAGTAAGTATATTATTTTTCGAAGCATATAATAAATTTCCATGCAAGTTGCATATTCCGATTTGAATATTGAAATGACATTTCCTACTCCATCAGGAAGGACGAATTTTACCAGAACTTCATAAAACGTCGTCATGGCGCGCTTTCCATTGACAAGGGGTCATATACCAGTTAGAGTAGAATTTCTATTACATGTTTGATGCGAAGATCATGCAGGTTCAATTTTTTTTTAATTTGGCCAAAATGGGGACATCTTATAGTCCAGTCAAACTGTGACCAGAGGTCAAAGAAATTGCAATAGAATTTTTTCAGTGGTAAATTGTGAGGGAAGGTGTCCTGATTAACGTACTAAAAATCCAAAAAAATCCCTTCGGTGGAACATGGTGAAAATCGAGTTTTTCTTACTTCTACCTATAGAAAACCATTGTGGACAGAATGTTCAAATTTTGAAATCATTTTTAGGCAAATGTAACCTACATTATTGGAAAGCTTAGAAAAAACTAAAATATAGATCATAGATCACGGTTATATTCAATTTACTGGTCAGTTTGTCGTTATTCTAGCTCAAAGTTGGAAAAATAGCGCCATATTTGCACAAAATACAAATATATGGCATTTTAAATCTTGTATAACTTCGGCTGGATAGGCAAAAGCAAGGTAACCGTTTAATTATCTATATTTTAGTTTTTTCTAAGCTTTCCAATAATGTAGGTTACATTTGCCTAAAAATGATTTCAAAATTTCAACATTCTGTCCACAATGGTTTTCTATAGGTTGAAGTAAGAAAAACTCGATTTTCACCATGTTCCACCGAAGGGATTTTTTTTTATTTTTAGTATGTTAGTCAAAACAACTTTTCTCACACTTTACCACTGAAAACAAATCTATTGCGATTACTTTGATCAGGACCATGTACTTATAGTTATTTGACTGGACTATTACTGATTTGATGATTTTGATCCAAATTTTCCGGTTTTCAGCTCACTAATACCACTTCCATTAGCAGATAAACCCCAACCATTGGACCAGCGACTAAACTATTAATTGGGGATTGTCTGTGAATATTAATGATATGCATATTGTTATTCTACGTGAACAGACAAGAATTGCTTGTACGTTGCCCCTAAATCGAAAATACAAAATCATACACCGTCAATCGATGAGAAATATCGTAACACTTAGGCTTTTTTCGAAGAGCGGCGTCCTCTAAGTCTAACGACAACAATAAGATTAGCAACGGTTGGGGACCAGTTCCTGGTCCAAAAATGTATTGATTAGTCCACATAAATATTATAATTCTAATTAATTAGATATTTCACTTTTAGGTTTTTGTTGTTAAAGATTCTCTCAGCAATCCCACAAAAGTTATTATCCATGGTAAACAGGTAGAGAAGTTTTCCGTTCTTCACTCGAGATTTACTGTTGGAATAAATAAACTCTACATCTGTTTTACCTTTCCCTCTAAGGCTCTATACTTGCATTAGACCAGTGGAGAGTAATTTCTTCTTTAATATCGTGGAAATTTTATATACTCGTGGAAATTGGGAAAACTTGAAATTGTATGCAAACACTCTCCACACAATTTCGAGTTTTTCCAATTTCCACTCGTGTTGATATAACTGTATATATCAACACGGAAAATGTATGGCCAAATATTATTCTTGTTAAGTATTATTTTTTTAGCTGTCTGCCTGCGTATAGGTTGATACCGGTAGTGCCAATAATTAACAATTATTGGATGAGGTTTTTGTGATATGCGGAATTATCAAGGTCGAGGTAAGCGTTATCAGCCGAGCCGAAGGCGAGGCTGATAACGCTATACCGAGACCTTGATAATTTTGCATATCGCAAAAACCGAATTCAATAATTGTTTTATTATACATTTGAAAAATAATAAACATAGTATTTTAATATTTTAATTTTTTTGCGATATGCAAAATTATCAAGGTCTCGGTAAGCGTTATATTCAATATGATTACTGGCAAAGCTGTTCAAGTAAAACGTTTCTATAAACAAGTCTCCGGAAGTCCAACAGTTAAATTAATTACAAATATAGAAGAAACATATTATCGTTAAGATGTTAACGTATTAAAATGTTTACTTGTTAAAGTAAACATTACAATTATGAAATGTACATTCATTTGAAAATTGAAATGTACACTCATTTGAAATGTACACTCATTCAACCTCACGCAACCTACACAAAATTGAGTTATCTGCTAGCAGATAACTGAGTTATCTGCTAGCAGATAACTGAATTTTGTGTAGGTTGCGTGATTGCGCGATTTAACTGTAAGCTCTTAGCCAATCAAATTGCTTTTACCAACTACAATGTATAATA
>CACRXK020016257.1:0-11516 GCA_902702795.2 Paramuricea clavata | reverse complement strand
GTCCTTTCAAGCTAAGATATAGCAATCAATTGAAATCATTGAACAATGAGCGCTATTCGACAGAGACGGAACTTTCGAAATATGCTTGGGGTCTTAAATAGCAGAACAAGTCATTCCAAATAAAATGGTCGATCATGAAGCAAGTTCCAGCCGTTTGCCCAGGAATGAAAGTTTGTTCTCTGTGCACCGAGGAAAAAAGAATGATTATGTTATCGGACAAAAATAATACATTGAATATAAGATCTGATTTGTTTAGCAAATGTAGGTGTAGGCATATATAGGAGCAGTTATAAAGCTTCTAATTTCAAACGCGCGCGCGCAAGTAAACACAATCATTTAAATGCTTGCGTCAGCAATCTAAGAGCGTCAGCGTAAACCGTTGTAATTTATTACGAGATAATTTTAAAACATCAATCGCCTGATGATCGTACGCTGTACGTGAAACACTGTGTAGCGATGAAATAAAATTTTAAGTTTGAAATTTGTTGTTTTTGTCTTTGTATTTGCTCTACTGATTTATTGGTGTTGATCACTCTACAGGGTGTCCCAAAAAAAAGTGACACTATAGAAATTATCCTATTGTTATAATTTGAATGCCCTGGCATTAAGTTGATCCCTCTTGTGCATAAACTTCTGCTTCTGAAATTTAAAATAAAAAAGCAAACCGTTTATTAGTGTGATCGTTTTGCTTGACTCGGGCGTTAAAATATTTGGACAAAGCGAAAACGTTATAAAATGCTTAAATGTAAATACAAGTTCATTAAATTCCCAGGCGTGTAATCACGCGCGTTTAAGAGCGGCTTAAGATAATTTCTATAGTGTCACTTTTTTGGGGGACACCCTGTAGTTCGCTACGCACAAATTCAATATTGAATATTCTATAATCTATATATGTTCTATAATCTATATATATAATCTATATATTGAATATTCTATAATCTATATATATATATATATATATATATATATATATATATATATATATATATATATATATATATATATATATATATATATATATATATATATATTATAGAAGTATGTTTTATCGCATGTCTTATGGTAATTGTCAATTGTGTATAGCAAAAAGTGTTGTTTAATTTGCTTTTTTGAAGATGTTATAGGAGTTTATTTCATTAAATTTTGTTTCTAACGAATTCCATACATCAACTCCTTTATATCAGAGACTGTGTTTCACATAATTAATATAATTTGTCCTTTTATAACATTCGTGAAGTTTTGAAGCATTTCTCGTGTTATGACTTATGTTCATGAATTTTGTTGTTTGTCACAAAATATTTTTTAAAGAAATCTGGTAAATTATTAAGCTAGGGGTACCGAAACATAAATAAGGCAGTTAAATAGTCAATGATTTAAGATTATTCGTGGAACAGGCGATCACATCACAAGAGAGGCAAATCGATTTACCGAAGCCTGTAGTAGGCGGGTTGACAAACACATCTCATTTTTCTTTAATTATTGTTCGAATCGCATTCTTTTGATGATCGTTAAAAGTAGAAATACGAAATAATGGGCGACTTCACACAATACTTGATCATACCACAGAGGAAGTATATACAGAGAGTTCACTCAAGCCAAAACAAGTCACACGCACGATTGGCCATACTGCGCATGCGTAACTTCCCAGCCAGTACCGTGAAATTTTTTTATAAGGAAATAGATGGGGAAATCCGAATTTTTGTCATAAAAACAACGATTTTAACGAAACTATCCAGGTGACTTGCTGTTTCGTTTTAATTTCAAGAAAATGGGTTAGACTGGACATTTTTAACAACAAATGGGGCTGCAAACACTGTTATGAATATGTAATTAATTTATTCTAAAACGCGCGAAAATTATACTGGCAATAACAACACAAAATAATCGCGACAAAAATATCGCTTAAATTAATAATCTACGTTACACTCCCGGGGGTTGATTTCCATCAGGTGATCAAAAGTCCAACAAAATGTGAATGTAATTATGTTAAAATTAAAGAGTCCTTGCTCATATTACTTATAACTGTTCGTACGAATATTAATACTTATCTTAATCTAACTTCTCGTTCAAGTGTTTAACTCGTGTCCGCGCATCGAACCTCTAAAGGTATGAGATGCTGAATAGGTCTCTGTAATATAGTAGTTTTCCCATGTCCTGGGGCAGTAAGAACGGTAATCCTCGCTGCTCGAACTACTCCATCTTTGCCTTCAAGTACCTCGGTAATTTTAGCTAATTTCCAATAACAACGAGCCGTAGAATCGTCCTTTAAAATCACCACTTCGCCGACTGATATATCACTTGAATTTCTTCCGACACTTGAATTCTTTCTTGCACTTTCGCGTAATCCCAAAAGATACTCTCTACGCCATTGTCGGGTAAAGTTTTGCAGCAATCTGTAATGGTACCTTATTCTCCGCGTCAAGGTTTGGTATGTACTGGACACATTCGAATACCGTTGATTCGGTGTCGTTGCTATATGCCGTCCGTACACCAGGTCCGCCGGTGTAAGAGGATAAGATAGACCTTCGTCATCTGCGTACACATAGGTCATGGGCCTGTTATTTAAGGTGCACTCGATTTCAACCATTAACGTGCGTAATTCTTCAAAGTTCAACGAAGATCGTCCTACAGACTTCTTTAAGCATGACTTGACGCTTCGCACTAAACGCTCCCAATATCCACCCCACCATGGGGCTTTCTCAACGATAAAATCCCAAACTACTTGCTTGTTTGCCAGATCAGTCTTGACTTCGGCCGCTTGCATAATCTTCCTGATATTTACCGACGACGCTTTAAAGGTTTTTGCATTGTCTGATTGTAGCTTCGCTGGTAATCCACGACGGGCTGTGAACCGCCTAAACGCCTGTAGAAATGATAATGCACTCAAGTCTCTAGTAAGTTCTAGATGGATAGCACGCGTTGATGCACAAGTAAACAAGCAACAGTAACATTTGACATTAGTTTTCGAATCACACGTAACATAGAGTGGACCAGCGTAGTCCACTCCCGTGTTTGTAAACGGTGGACTGTCATCAACACGATTGGTGGGAAGATCGGGCATTGGTGGCGTGGGAAACGACTTCCCCTCGTGTCTTTTACATACAACACATCTTCTAGTAACTCGTTTTACGGCCTCTCTGCCTTTCAGTATCCAGTATTGTTGTCGAATGGAGTTCAATGTATCACGAATGCCTTGATGATGGATATCTTCATGTCGTTCACGAATTAAAAGTTCCGTAAATCTATGCCGTGACGGCAGTATAATAGGGTTCTTGCTAGATTCTGGAACGTCGGCGTTATGCAACCGTCCTTTGCAACAAATTAATCCATTGGTATCAAGCTGTAGTTCAAACTGGTGTAAGCAAGCCATACCGCCTTTCATTAATGCATTTTGTTCCGTTTTGAAAGAGCAGGCTTGCACAGACTTAATCCAATCAATTTCTGCCGTCCTCAATTCGTCCCCGGTTAAATGCTTTGTAGGAACATTCGCCTTTCGTTTCAGTAATTTCACGAATCTCATCACAATTGCAGTCAACTCGGAGTAAGTTGGTACTGTATCTTTCGATGTCGATAATATTTTCTAAGTTGGCAACACGAGATACATTCTTCGAAACACAAGGAAGTGAGCTGGTAACAACAGGTGGATGTTTTAGCAACTCCTTGTCCGCCAGCTCATTGGTATTTGTCGTTGCTGACTTTGGCCACGATTCGGGATTCTCCTTCAAAAATTCTGGGCCGTTCCACCATGATTTGTTGTTCACTAGTTCCTTTACGGCACACCCTCGCGATGGAATGTCAGCCGGGTTCAACTCTCCTGGACAAAATCTCCACTTCTCCTTCGCCGATAACCGTCTGATCTCGTTGACCCGATGTTGTACATACTGACGCCACGGTTTGTTGTTCTTAATCCAGCACAGAGTTGTGAATTATGAATCCACCCAATAATACACATCGAATTTGAATGCAAGGGACTCTACAGGGTGTATCAAAAAAAACTGAACAGATTTGAAATTGCTCTCAATTTCGCAAAACACCTATTTGTATCCGGTTTATATATATATAACTTCGTTGGGTACTTATAATGTAGAATAATGAAAAAAATTTCTCGAACTCAAATATTGTGAACCAGGGGGGTGTGTCTTTTCCAACAAACTAAAAATGGCTCGCGCACAAAATTTAAAAGCTGTAATAATATTTTGAGTTAATAGATGGAAAATTTGTTGGGTTTTTAATTACTGTACAAAATTTCAGACAATTTGGTTTAGTTTAAGCCCCTTAACTATTCACGCAAAGTTACATTTTCCCCTAAAAATCAGCTATTTGCATGCTTAATTAATGCATTTGCCTAATTTGCATATGTCAGCAATATGTAAATTAGGTAAAGGCATTAATTAAGCATGCGAAATGCTGACTTTTTAGAACAAAATGAATAGTTAAAGGGCTTAAACTAAACCAAATTGTCTGAAATTTTGTACAGTAATTAAAAACCCGACAAATTTTCCATCTATTAACTCAAAATATGATTACAACTTTTAAATTTTGTGCGCGAGCCATTTTTATTTTGTTGGAAGAGAGACACCCCCCTGGTTCATAAAATTTGAGTTCGAGAAATTTTTTTCATTATTCTACATTATAAGTACCCAAAGAAACTACATATATAAAAAACCGGATGCAAATAGGTGTTTTGCGAAATTGAGAGCAATTTCAAATCTGTTCAGGTTTTTTTGATACACCCTGTAGAACAGAACGAATAGAGAAAACCAACTTTGCCAACAGGTAAGCTCCCAAGAGTTCCAATCTAGGAATAGATTGTTTTTTCAGTGGTGCCACTCTTGTTTTAGACGCGATAAGACGCACATCGATTGTTCCGTTTGCATACTTGGACAACAAGTACACCACAGCTGCTACTGCTTTCTCTGATGCATCACTGAATCCATGGATATCATAACTGAGAAATTCTCCTGTACCTTCTGAATTGTTTTGGAAATAACATCGCGGAACACTTATCTCGGATAGTGCACTGACTTCGCCCACCAGGGAAGTCCACCTTTTCAACCATTTTTTCTCAAGGGCCTCGTCCCATTCAACCTTGCTGGAACACAGCTCCTGGAACCACATCTTTAGATTCACCGTTATTGGGCTGATCAGTCCGATAGGATCAAATATTTTCGCGGACGCTTTCAATATCGATCTTTTTGTAGGTGGCAATGACTTCAGATATTCTATAAGTTGTACAACATCAAAACTGAAACAGTCCCTTTCGGTATTCCAGTTAAGACCAAGAATTTTCACTTCTGATGATTTCTCTTGCAATTTCTCAGTTGCTCTAAGTTCAGGCGATGTGTCCGCTAATAGATTGATCTTCGACAGTTCACCTTCCGATGATTTGTGTTCTGACGTTTCTTGATTAACATTCTGTTGATTCGTGGCAACCGTATTCTCAAACTTATCAATTCGTTCCTTCAAAACTTTCGAATTAGTGCGCCATTTGCGCAGGTTGAATCCGCCTTCGCTCATAATACGTTTAGCTTTCTCGTAAACGCCAAAAGCTGCTTCTTCATGTGTAGCTCCTTCTGGGAAATCATCCACGTACAACGAATTAGCTAGGAGCTTCGAGACCTCAGGCTCGGAGGAGGCATACAATGATAAATGATGTTGAATTGTTCCATTGAGGATCGCAGGGCTAGAAGTCAAGCCAAAAACTAATCGACGGAAACGATGCTGGACCATTTTTGGGGTCTCATCTTCGATATTTTCCCACCAAAGAAATCTTAGCTTATCTCGGTCTGACGTACTCACGGATATTTGATGGAATGCCTTTTCCACGTCAGCAGTGAGGGCTACTGGATGGCTTCGAAATCTAATCAGAACATCGAAAAGATGCGGAGTTAAATTGGGCCCTGTCTCGAGACAGTTGTTGATAGAATATTCACTATCAGTGTCCTTCGCTGATCCATCAAATACGATGCGTAACTTCGTGGTGGCTTTGTCTGATCTCACAACTCCGTGATGAGGCAAGAAGTGAACATCTTTGTTATTCTCTTCGTCAGCTGGGACTCTTTCAATGATACCTGTCCTCTCCTGTTCCTTGAAAATATCGTCATACTGGTCTAATAGACCTTCCTTACTTAAACGGGAGTTCAGATAATGCAATCGAGATACACATAGTCCAAAATTAGAATTTTGCAAAGACTGTTCCTCCTTCCAGGGAAGATCAACTTGATATTTTCCTTCGGTGTTGTCAAATGCAATGTCCTTCAAGAATTCCTTTCTTTGGTGGTCAGATTCAGTGTAATCGACTATGCCAATGGACTCACTGTCCCAAAAACGTGCCAAACTATCAGTTAAATTGGATGGTTGCTCATAATTTAATATGGAATAGCTTGGTTGTTGGAGTATCAGGTTGGATGTTACATGGTTATCCCCATTCTTGGTATTTTATACTGGGCCCGAAACCAACCAACCAAACTTGCTGCTGACTGTTGCCAGTCCATTACTCTCTCGAATGACATGTCCGGTTATAACATCCCAATAGTAGTCCGATCCTATTAAAACATCAATGTCATCATTACTATTTGAAGCTGTGTTATAGTCGGCAAGATCCAGCTCTAAAGACGAAGGATAGCTTTCTAGGTTTATTGTTCCAGGTAGTGGCGAACATATGTTACCAAAACTCAGGGCTGCGATCTTTATATCTTGGCCATTTTTTCCTTGTAGCGTTAATTGGACCAAATCACAGTCTTTCTTCGAGAAACCGGCATCACCAAAGGTATTAAGATTTAATGATTCTTTCTTGATGGGTTTCAAACCAAGCTTTTGCTGTAGACCAGTTGTGACGTACGATCTTTGACTTCCAGTATCAATGAGCACTCTGACAGGTAAGACTTCTGAACCTTCATTGGAATATGCATATGTCCTTGCTGTCTGTAACAATACTCTCGTTTGACTTCTTGTCACAGATGTAGTGGTTGTACCATTTGACGATTCATTGACAACAGCTCCAGTCGTGGAAGCTTGCCCAGGTTTGTTCTCTGGTGGTTGACTCGATGGGTCCTGTGGTGGTCGACTCGAATTAAATTCACAGATTGGCTGATGATGCTTTCCTGGGCATTTGCGGCATCGTCTATTGGAGGTGCATTGGTTTATTCGATGACCCTTTCTCAAACATAAAAAGCAACGTCCTTGTCTCTTCAAAATATTCTTTCGGGCTTGTGGATCTTTAATCTTCTCACACGAGGCGGAAAAGTGTTCTGCATCACAAAACACACAACATATATTGCTCCCATTTTGATCTCCTGCGAAAAATGCACCCGTTGTGTGCATTCTCTGTCTTGGCTGAGTACTTGGATCCCTTATCTTCAGATTACTACTCATCTATCTTGCTTGCACTTCACTCTTCAATACATTCAATACTTCTTCGATTTGCCAAACATCTTTCGTTGTAACTCGAGCGATCTGAAGACGAACATCTGGTGGTAATTTAGACATAATGATGGGTATGAGAAAGCTCCCGTATTTATCAGATGTCACTCCCAAAGACTCCAGACCACGAACATTGACCCCAACCTTATCACATATCAGACGAAGCTCAGCAGGTTTGTTTCCTAAACATGTAGGCAGTTGCAAAAGTTCATCCATATGCATTGATATTATATGCTGTGTATTCCCGAAACGTTCTTCAAGAAGATTCAATGCAACATTATAATTTGCCTCAGTTAAAGGCAATCCTTGAATAACTCTAGCAGCTGGACCTTCCAAAAGTCCTTGCAAATAATTAAACTTATGGATTGGTGAAATGTTTGGGTTCTTATTAACTGAACTGTCAAAACGATCCCAAAATGTTCTAAATTTTGTAATTTCGCCATTAAATTTTTGTAGAACCAACTTTGGTAGCTTTGGGGTCACAGTAAAACTGGATGGGTATGATGGGGCCCCCTCTACTGGCTCTACAGAAATACTTGTGGGGTGTTCTTCAGTAGGTAAAGGCACATTCTGCTCGGAAATACTTTCTTGCTGTTCAACCATGTCCGTATTTTGTGTAGGGGGTGCATGTATATTGCCTGACAACGAGGGCTGTGACGTAAATGTGTTCAAACACTCAATCATACCTCTTATTTCTAAAATTCTCGCTCGTATTGCGTCAGCATCCTCTATTTCTTTCTCAATGTCTTCAACCTTACACAACGACAACATTTCATCGTCCATACCTCGTAATAATTTCTCTTTCTCCTCAAGTAAGTTGATAAAGTTGTCTAAAATCTTCAAACGTGAACGATTCAACGTGGTTATCTCGGGGTTTTCAACAATCGACTTCGCTTCTTGTATAAATTTTGTTGTAACTCCACGATGCCCCCTTCTTTTTGCCTTTAAACGATCAATATCTGTCTCACTCATGGTAACGAATACTTCAAAATTCAAACGACAATCAAATTCAAACGAAAACGATGTTTAAACGACGAAAATACGGCCCCACGTTGGGCGCCATGTTATGAATATGTAATTAATTTATTCTAAAACGCGCGAAAATTATACGGGCAATAACAACACAAAATAATCGCGACAAAAATATCGCTTAAACTAATAATCTACGTTACAGTCATTAATTCATCAAATGTAATTATTTTATAAAAAGGATAGTCAATCGCCATGCAATGCGGATAGACATATGCCTAAATTGGGGTATACGACATTTGTTTGTGGGGTTTACGGCATGCAGCTCAGACTTTTGTGCTATATCTGTCCAATATTGTAATGTTCTCGTCAAATGATGAAATGATTATCATGGGGTATACAGTATGATATTGCATGCTTATTCATATCTGATGACAATCTGAACAAAATAATTCCGCATGGTTATGCAATTTGCGTGGTGCCATGCCAACATCAAGTGAGACGCAAGTCAGTGGTTATATAAAGAGTAAACTGATTGACCTCTCAGTAGAAAAGCGTTAAGAGTCATAACAAAACCAAGGTAAGGCTAGGAATAATTTTTTTATAGAATTGTGCATTTTAATTAAGTACAAAACAATATTATGGTAGCTAAATTCGAAAACGATAAACATGTTGAAAAGTGTTTATTCGACTATAGATTATGATGAAGATTATATAATGAAGATTATGATGACCTGATGATGAAGATCACTTTCAAAATGTTTACCGTTATCAGACTTACTTTTGTATTCAATTAATCAATTTCTTATATATATTTATATTTGAAAGGAAGATATATATAAAATTAAAAGTTTAGAAATGGAGGAGGGGTATAGGAATAGAAATGGAGGAGGGGTATGTATTTATATAAGACGTCATATAAATTATGAAAATCGCCCTGATCTAGTTCCAACAGGCCTTGAAGCTGTCTGTGTGGAAATTAAACAGGCTAATAGTCAATCTTTTATAGTTTCAAGTATTTATAGACCACCATGTTCCGCTAGTGAAGTGTTTATAAAAATTGAGAGGCTAATCAAATCAATTGATGATGAAAATATAGAATTTTATATTTTGGGAGATTTGAATTGTAATATGCTAGAACCAACTTTGTCCACCACTAGAAAGCTTCAAGACGTTTTGGAATTATATCAGCTTACACAATTAATTAATAACCCTACGCGTATTACCCAGTCTAGCCAATCATTATTGGATGTAGTAATTGCGTCAATGCCTGAAAAAATAATTTTTTCAGGTGTAGTCCATCTCGGAATTAGTGATCACAGCCTCATTTATAGTATTCGGAAAATAAATACAAGAATAAAAACTGATTTACAAGGTTCTGTCGAGTATAGAAATTTTAAGAATTTCAATGTTTCAGGCTTTCTATATGACTTACAAAATATACCCTGGGAAGAAATAAGATTTAAAAGAAATGTAGATGAAATGTGGCGGTTATGGAAAACATTTTTTGTAGATGGGCTGGACAAACATGCCCCTGTGAGAGTAAAAAGATTAAGAAAAGGGGGCAATATTCCTTGGGTAAGCCGGGAAGTAAAGGAAAAATTATTTAAAAGAGATGCTCTTAAGCGTAAAGCAATAAAGACAAATAAAGAAGAAGCCTGGAGACTATATAAGTCATCTAGAAATGTTGCCAACACTGCTTTGCGCAGTGCTAAAAGAGATTATTATGCAAACAAATTCACAAATAATAAACAGAATCCTAAATATGCTTGGAGAACAATAAACGATATATTAGGTCGAAACAGAAAACAGACTACGATTAATGAAATTAAACTTCCAGGTAAAACTGTTACATCGACCGACGAATTAGTCGACATTTTTAATGATTATTTTAGTAATATTGGCCCAAAGCTTGCTGAGTCTATTCCAAATGACAATGACGTTAGTTTTCGAGATTTTATTACTCAACAAAAATCTAAGACAAAGAACAGTTTCTCATTTCGACCAGTGAGTGTAACATTGGTTTACACTCTTCTAGTTAATTTGTCTACCACCAAAGCAACTGGAATGGATAAAATTTCAGCTAAAATTCTACAAGTAGCAGCTCCAGTTATTGCACCTTCTCTTACTGAGATTTTTAATATGTCAATTGACTCGGATCAATTTCCTTCTGATTGGAAAGCTGCAAGGGTTATTCCATTGTTTAAGAAAGGTCAGCGGTCCATGTTGGACAACTATAGACCGATATCAATCCTTTCTGTAGTAAGTAAACTTATGGAAAGAATTATGTATGATCAAATGTATGAGTATCTTAACCAGAATAATCTTTTCTCAAAACACCAATTTGGTTTCAGACCTTATCATTCCACAACTACTACATTATTGGATTGTACGAACGAATGGTATACCAACATGGACCGTGGGCTGTATAACTTAGTTGTTTTTCTTGACCTAAAAAAAGCATTGGATACAGTCGACCACGAAATACTGTTAAGTAAGTTTGAAATGTATGGTTTCCAAAGGAAAGCATTAAATCTTTTACGTTGCTATTTGACGCACCGAACTCAAAGTTGTCAATTGGCCAGTATACTCTCGCTGGAGAAAGAAATCATTTGTGGCATTCCTCAGGGAAGTATACTCGGCCCTCTCTTATTTATTATGTATATAAATGATTTGCCAAGCTGCCTAGAACGCTCAACTCCAAGAATGTTTGCTGATGATACTAACTTAACGGCAATAGGCAGAACAATTAGTGAGGCGGAAGAGAGGGCGAGCGTAGACATGAGGAATGTTCAGAAATGGCTTTGTGCAAATAAACTAAGTCTAAATATAGCGAAAACCGAGTATGTTTTAATTGGAACACGACATAAAATAAGTAATATTGATAACCATCAAGGAGTTAAAATAAATAATCAATTGATTAAAAAAGTTAAAAATACCAAAGCTCTTGGAGTTGAATTAGACGAAAACTTGAGTTGGGAAAAACACATTGACCATATTAGCAGTAAAATATCATCAGGTATTGGGGCTATTAGAAAAATGAGGGAGTATGTCGAACAAGACATTTTGATAAAAGTTTATAATGCCTTAATCCAACCTTATTTTGATTATTGCTGTGAAGTATG
>CACRXK020016254.1:0-11518 GCA_902702795.2 Paramuricea clavata | reverse complement strand
AGTCGACCTCGAACGAAACGCAAGCAGCGAGCGTGAGCCGACGTTTCGTTCGAGGTCGACTTGTGGCAAGTCTACAATCTGCCCTTGAGTAAAATTGTCTGGCACCAGACGGAGTAATATACTAAAGTAGGGCACATTGCCACTGTAAAGGGTTAAACAAATTAAAAAAATGTTTGCAATGGTCTATATTCAAAAAGCTGTATTTGTAAATTTTAATTGACTTTTATATACCTACTTATACTTATAGTTATAGCCACCTTGCCCCAGTCACTTGAAGTGAATTCTACGGGAGGAGGGGGACATTGAAAATCCCTGGATTTACTTGGTAAAAGCAAGAATTGAACCATGCATTACATGTATATGGAGAGCAGTTTTAAATATATTTTATCATGCAAATTCCTTGATTCCTTTGGCTTAGAATGGGTACACCCCCCAAAGGTGTTTATATATTTACAGGGTCCAAAGGTGTAAATATACACTGTCCAAGGTGTTTTAAAATATAAACAACGAAACAATGTATATAATTAAATTTTATTAAATAAAATGTGGAATATTTTACAAATTGCAATTATCATCCCAAAGTGTACAATTATCAATATAATTAGGACTTGTTCACATGAGTTTGACTCTGACCCAGCACCCTTGCCTAGCTCCCCTTGCCCGATCACAAGTAGAAAACCTCCAAAGAGGCAGGATTTTCTGGAATATTATTAGCAGTGAAATTGTTGCATATTTTCAACCATGCATTGTAACCTGATTTTAAAGCCTGTTTGAGCATCAAACATTGTGGCAATGACAAGATGGTCCAGCCATATGAATAAAATCTTAAAATATCATAAAAACAATGCAATTTAAGGCCAGACAGCCCAACTCCTGTGAACAGTCCTTTATTACACATTCGGCATTGAGGCATCAAAGTACAAGCATGCACATGGAATTACATACGAGTATGTGACATAAGCCCACCATTGCACAACTTTGTCTGCAACAATGCAAATACAATCAAGCTGGAAACGGATTTTATCAGTATTTTGATATATACATTATGGCTCATGTCTAAAGACACCTGCACTTTCATATTGAAATTTATTCTAATATCATCAAAACAAAACACATCAGAAAACTGTAACATCAGCCAAATGAGAAAATCACTTTTTTAACACAATTTATGGTAAAATGAAACATGTAATAGTATCTGAAACAAAACCAAATCACATATTATTCAAAAGTTGCAAACACTGTTGCATATTTAAATAATTAAACAAAATATCGTCGCATTTATAGAGTAGTGGTAACTAACTATAAATTTAATAGGCCAATTTAAACTCGACTATGAAGAATATCAAAAACCAAAGGTCATGTTTCAGTTTATAAACCCAGTTTAGTTTTATAAATATAAACATTAACGCTATACGAAGCCACGAAGCCAATGATTCAATGAAGGCAAATTTTGCCCTAATTTACCGCCGCCCCTAAATACTCTGTCAGAACCTCAGAGGTGTATTCTAGCACACAATTAATCTTCTCTCACAGTTTAAAACAAACAGTAATACTAACCTTCGACAAATTGTGCATAAATCTTATCGAATTTAACCATTATGCCACAGATTTTGCCAAAAATATTTCTTAGACGGACAAAGTAATATTATGGACACTCCTTGCGTGAAAATGTTAATTTATCCCGAGGTTTGAATAAATTAATCCAAGATTGCATTATTTGCATAATAATATACTTGTCATTGACCAATCAGAATACATAGAAGACCGGCCGGTGCCAGGGCCTTTTCCCGCCTTCCCAATGACAAAAAGGGAAAAGCCCTGGGAACGAGGTTGATGCATGCATTGCAAATTAATTGAAATTTGTTCCGCTAAAGTAACACAGAATGGAATGCATGAATATACATGTATAACGTTTTACGCATTCCAGGGCTCATTAGGGAGTTTAAAGCATTCAAATTCGAACATGCGGCACTAGCGCTTGACTTCAAAGGGTAGCCTTTTTTTTGGGACACACTGTAGAAGGGCCCTGGGGTGTGTTTTATTATTCCGGCTATAACATCTCAGCAAGTGGAGAATATTCTCGGTCAACTCAATCCAAATAAATCTACTGGTGTTGATAAAATAAACCCAAAGTTTGAACGTATAGCGGCACCTTCCTCGAGTATATAGCCAAATTGATAAATTACCGTATTTGTTATGGCCTTATGGGACATTCCCTGATCATTGGAAAGTTGCAAAGGTTACATCTTTGTTTAAAGGTGACAAAGCCAATGACCCTTCAAGTTTTGGACCAATATCGATACTCCCAGTCTGTCTAAAGCCTGGCGCACACGATGCGATTTCAGTCGGCCAATAAAAATCGTTTGACATACCGATATACATCGGTATACTCCGCCCACGATTACGGAAAAAATACGCTCCCTGAACTGTAGCCGCCATGTTGCCAAATAAATACAAGCACGTGATCACAGCATGAAATCGTATAATATCAAAACGTTTTGATGTTGTCCGATTAAAATCGAGCAACAAAAATCGGTTAAAAATGACACCGCACACACAACGATTTTGTTAGTTTTTATAGTCAAACGATTTTTATCGGCCGACTAAAATCGCATCGTGTGCGCCAGGCTTAAAGTTATCGAAAAACATGTTTATGATGCTATTTATGCTTACCTCTCTGAACCATAGATATCTTATATGCACTAGATAGCGCATCTCCTTTAGTAAAATTGAAGCCAAGAATATTCCAGCGGTTACCCCCATTTGAATAGATGGCGGCCATATGTTGCGGTGTTTCCCACTCGCTAATAAACGCTTAAAAAACAACAATAACTTTCATCGTTTGAATTGTTTAAAAATGTATTTGGAATAGGTTTAACTTGATGTTTAAGTTCGCTGTTTAAGAAATAGAAAACGTACCAATCTTCTCATTTCATGGGAATACCCTGAGCCTGCAATCATGGCTTCAATTTTTGAATTGCAGAATAATTAGATGCACTATCTAGTGTATATAAGATATCTATGCTCTGAACACGACTTAATTAAATTTTATTCAGGGCGATCAGGCTTTCGCAAAAATCATAGTACCGAAACAGCACGGATGAAATAAATCTTGTCGACAAGTTGTTAACAAATTTGGACAACAACAGAGTAAGTTCCTTGATATTAGTGGACTACTGCAAAGCTTTTGATACGATTGATCGTAATACAATTAGTGATGGTGTCGGTCTTAGTGGTGTCGGTCTTAGTTACAGAAAACAATTTATATCTCTAGACCAATCAATCCACAGAAACAACTATGAAATATGGCGTTCCCCACCTTTAATAATCTTTGTAACATTTATTAATGATCTTCCTTTGTACATGAACTCCAAAGCCAATGCAGATATATGAACGTTTATTATACAACTGTTGTGGCTTCTACTGGATTATAAGTACTATAGTTAAAACATGACCAGCCGTTCTTTATCTGATACACAAACACGAGAGTTTGTATATGAGATAAAGATCGGATGCGAATGTTTTAATGTACTTAAAAAACGACCCATCTTATGAGTTAATTGGCGAAGTAATTTTAAAAATAAACATTCTCTAGGGCAAGAAAATCAAAGCTGAAGTTTATGTAAATCAGGACAAATCTCTTTTCTTTTGAATTTGTTTCATGAATTATTAATGAGTATTTTAATTCCATTTCAAGTTTAGAAGTATCTTTAAATAAATGTGCTATAAAGATATTGGAAATTGGGCAATAGTGAACAAAACGCGGCCTTTGAATGAAGAAAAAAAACAAAGGTCATCACAATTACTGGGAAACGTTTGAGCAAGAAAATAAATCAACTTCCAACTGATATATTATTATATGGAAAGGAATTGATAATGTTGCATGATTGTGCTTTATTTTGGGGACTAAATTTGGATGGGAAACTGGCTTTTGAATAGTTTCATGTGGATAAAATTCGGCAAAAAGCTATCTCAGCTGCAGTCTTAAAGATAATTAGACATTGTTTGCCCTTACGTCGACGAAAGTTATATTAACTCGTATAATAACAATATGAACTTTAATATGTATTATAATATAAGTGGGATATAACGGAAAATTTGATTGGCTAATGCGCGTGCATTGTGACGCAATAATGCAGTGTGTTCCGTGGCACCGCCTTGTTCTTTGTGTGTTTTCCTCCCGCTTCATCTCTGCTTTTTAGCCAAAAATATAAACAAAACTATAAAACTTTTAAAATAAAAAATGTGTCAGAAAGCAGGAAGGAATAGACCAAAGGAAGAAAACAATATTATCTATAGTTCTATGTGTAAAAAACAGTATAAAAATTAACCGGCTGCCAATTCGTTGAATTTGTTTTTGTTTCGAAAAGAAAAAAGCGTGCAAAAATTAATAGTCGAGAAAAAACTTGAAAAAGATACAGGAATACCAAAAACATAGAAAAAGGCAACAAAAACTGAACATAAGTGATTTAGAAAGTACCTTCAATGCTTCTGATAAAAACTGCTAGATATATTTTCGGCGAAAGGCAAAAATTGGCAATAATTTCAAAAATTAAAACTGAGCAACACGACGAAACCTACGATTTAATGTCCTTCCTGGCAAATCCGGCAGCCCAAATG
The DNA here is from genome assembly GCA_902702795.2 of Paramuricea clavata. Taxonomy (NCBI): domain Eukaryota; kingdom Metazoa; phylum Cnidaria; class Anthozoa; order Malacalcyonacea; family Plexauridae; genus Paramuricea; species Paramuricea clavata. Next base: position 6,898 of record CACRXK020016254.1, on the reverse strand, counting down.
CTGAAAAACATTAGCAAATCAGTCTGTGTATCACTGGGATTTTCCCTCCAGAATTTTAAACCGTTTCTCCAAAATTTTAGCATCAAAATGTTCTCAAAATTTTGTCATTGTTTTTGACGTCACCGAGTACGTGTTAGGAGAATTCTTTTTAGTATATAAAATTGTTTACTACAGTATGTAAAATAAGTTCTTTGTATGTTTGCATGGCGATAAAACATATAATAGTTTTGTTTGTGGAGACACGACCTAAATTTATTACTGCAAAGCTTTCTATCCATAAGTCCGGATCTTCATCAGTACTAATAATATGATAATAATTCATATTATTAGCACTGATGAAGATCCGGGCTTACGGATCGAAAGCTTTGCAGTAATAAATTTACGTGGTGTTTCCACAAACAAAACTATTATATGTATGTAAAATCTTCTAGTTATATTATAAAATAAATAATAAAACACGTCTCGTGCGTTTATGGTGTGCTAATGCACTCGGGGAATGTTCGGAGAACACTCGAGAAGCGTGTAAAACACTCGGCTATGTCTCATGTTTTACACGCTTCTCCGTATTCTCCCAACATTTCCCGCGTACATTATCACGCCATAAACGCACTCGACTCGTTTTATGTTTCTTAAATAAAGAATGTATTAAGAAAAGTTCTGAAACTGAAGTTTCAAATGAGCAAATGTTCGTTCATCTTCAATTTGCAAATGTTTGTTCATCCTCAGTTCACCTTTTCAATGAACTGGAGTGGAATCCTTTTTATGAAGAGGCAAATAATAGAAGATGTACCCATGCTATAAGATGCAGTATACATTTGTTGTATATATTTGTTGTATATAACATAAAATGTTAATTTTATTTACATTTACAATGAAGAATTCAATTTTTCATTTACTGTACGAACGTTTTACATTTGTCATATTGCATTGACGACATTCATTAACTATATGCCGCAATACATGCATGGGCGCCGATTCCAACTTCAGCACCAATTGACTGCAGTGTAGTTTGAGTTTGGAATCTTCCAGTATATATTAAATTGTTTTTGTTTATATTATGGAGAAAATTTGTATTTGAAATCGCCGTGTGGTGGTCGATCAAGTTGGGGCTCCTCTGCAAATTTGGAGTGGAAAATTTGCCCCAATGGCTTCCACTGGCTGCACCTGCTGTAAATAATGATATATTTTATGATATATTATAGATAGACACAATTTTATTTATACAGGGTAATTATTTCAGTGTAAAAACACTGGTGGCAATGGAGCCCTAATGATATTTGTGTTTGTTATTACGGATATGAATTAACAGTCACACCACGAGATGCTTATCTTCATATCTTGCATCAGGTTTTCTTTCTTTTTGCTTGATTAAGATAACCAATCACATTAATTTGCACTGCGATGCATTTTCCTCCTCGTTTTTGAACTTTAAAATGTACTTTGGTTCCATCAGTGATCTGCCCACTACCGTCCAATACATCCTTTTTGCAAAAAGATAAATAGCCCAAATGAGAAAATGACCCGCTGATTATATACCCTCCGTCGTCTGATGTACTGTCCACAAAGCCTTCCTGAATGCCAGTTAATTGGTCCCATTTCTGGACGGATGCGGCTTGATTCTACAAAATAAAAACAAGAAAAGTATTAAGTTCTTTTTATGTTTGCATGGCGAAAAATATAATAGTTTTGTTTGTGGAAACACCACGTATTTCTCTTGTCTTGGATGCACGCGCGTTAATTGGAATCACTTCACTACGTTTGAAATGACGTGGTTGATGTGCCGTTTAAATAAATTTCAAATGACACTTTTGTATATAAAAAGAGCGTGTGAATTAAACAAGTCATATATTATTAGCACTGATGAAGATCCGGGCTTACGGATCGAAAGCTTTGCAGTAATAAATTTACGTGGTGTTTCCACAAAGAAAACAATTAAGAAAAGTATTGCCTGCATCAATTGTATGCTGAAATACCAATTCCCATGCAAACAAGATTTCTAATTCAAACACATCTTACTTCATCCAAAGAACATAACTCATGACGTTTGACCGATTATATCTATTTAAAATATATTATGGATTTAATATAACAGGAATGCATGTGCATCCATTTCAATTCAGACCTGTCAATCTGTTCCGTAAATTGTTCAAGCATTTATGCATGTGCGCAAGAGCTTCTGCTTATATATGATTAAGTCATGTTATTATTCATAGTGATATACACAACAGACAAAGTGAATTTAATCACTTTCTTAACTATAAACCATAAACGCCGGACTAAAATTGAATTCTGTACCATACAACTGCATTCAATTTCCCATACAATGGCATCAACACTTCTATCCCATTAACATACATGCATACCTGCACACGAATTTCATTTGCCTCGTGTCCTTTTTTAGTTTTGGTTATGTAAAACTGCACACGGTTACCAACATGTGGGAGTTGTCCTTTGTTCACAAGACTTCTGCGATGGAAGAAAATGTCCTTGCCGTAAGATTTGCTATCTGATGTGATAAACCCAAAATCTTGTCCGCTAGATAATCTTACAACAACACCTTCTTCCCAACGTTTTATATCAGGCATTTTTGTTTGGTTGACACTTCTCGTTTGGTTGATGCCGTCTTTTGGATGATCCTTTTCCCGGTGACTTGTGGATGGTGAAGAATGTTTCTTTGATTTACTATAAAAGACAATTTCACAAATTATTAGTTTTGCTTTATCTTTTTTAGATCGCGAGCAGTCCCTAGAGAGGAGGGACTGCCGACAACACATCAAGAAACGAAACACGCCCACTTTTCGCTCTTGTCAAGTTGACTACACGAAACACGCCCACTTTTCGCTCTTGTCAAGTTATATCCAATTAGCCTTTCTCACGATGACTAATATCCGCCATTTTTGGGTGGCATCAACCAAAGCAGACAATTAAAACAATGTGAAAAGTAACTTCTCAAACTAAACTAACCATTTACAAAGCAAATTTACCATCATTCGTCAAAAAAATTATAAAAACTCGCTGTTATGTGGACTTATCTCGCAGACCTCGGCTGATATGCCACCCAAAAGTGGCGGCGTGAGAAAGGCTAATTAAATCTATCCAATAGGAACCGTTAATGTCATGTTTATTTATAAAATCAACATTCAGTCTAGAAATTATTTATGGCATAAATAATGTATCAGATTTGATTGACAGGCGTATCGATTTCGACCAATGGGAATTCTGCGTTGTGTGGGCAACGCGTATTTGTTTCTTGATGTGTTGTCGGCAGTCCCTCCTTTCCTTTCGCATGCCCGGAAATCGAAACCCACGGCGGAAAGGAGGGACCGCTCGCAATCCATATCGTTTTCCCCGTGCGTGCTATTGTTTCCACTTGATTTGTTAATCAGGATGATCGGCAATGGTACAACTTCGAGCGAGACACAACTCAGTAAGAACTAACGAACTAGAAAGCTGCACGTGTTAACTGTGATGATGACGTCAACGTCACATACTGTATATAGACAACAATGCTTTGCGAGGACATAAGCTAGACCGCATGGCGAGCAGAGCATGGCGAGCTTGATATTATTGTATTTGAAAAACAACTTATAGTTAATAAAACTGGATATTACATTTGGCGACGAGGATCTTAAATATTGCTTACTATGGCTGCAAGAATAGACCTTCCATCGATGCTACAGTTTGCTCCTCATGCAGATTACAGCAGTTTAGCGACACCGTGGGAATAGGGGCTTAAACGATTTCACCTTTATCTTCGAGCGGGCAAAACCACCGATAAAACACAACAACAAGCCCTTCTTCTCTACATGGCTGGGCCCCAAGTACAAACAATATTTGAAACGCTAGCTGATACTGGACGTGACGATGACTTCAAAGCAGCGGTTGAAAAACTAACACAATATTTCATGCCGAAGAAAAACGTCGAGTGTGAGATTTATATATTTCGCCAAGCCCGACAAACGACTGACGAAACATTGGATCAGTACCACACGCGTCTTCGAAAGCTTGCTACAACATGCGAGTTTACCGATGCTGATCGAGAAATCAAAACACAAATAATACAAAGCTGCGTTTCTACGCGTCTTCAGAGAAAAGCGCTTCGTGATTCAACGCTTACTCTGAGTGCTTTACTCGCTGAAGGTCGTTCCTTCGAAGTAAGTGAAAAACAAGCTAAAGGCACCGAGAAATCCCTCGCAGCCATCAAGATCGACGAAAAACTCCCTACTGAAATCGACGATAGTGTGAATGCCATTCAACATCAACAACGACAACGCCAACAACCGCCGTACGCTCGTTGGGACACAGTGAAACGCAAGTGTTATTATTGCGGGTTACATTATCCCCACAAGAACAATAGCGCTGCCCAGCTTATGGCAAAGAATGCTCGTTTTGTCATAAGATGAATAATTTTGCAAAGGTTTGCAAAAGTAGTCAAAATCGAGATCAAAATAAATTTCCTCGACAGCCTCGCTCATCACGCCAATTTAACAACTCATCAATTAACACTGTTAATAGACAGCACACTAACGATGAAAGCAACTCATCCTCGGAAGATGAATACATCTACACAGTGAACACAAGCTCAGTAGTTACGTCCAAGGGCAATTTGACTGCCAAATTAAAGATCAATCGGACGAATTTTCGAGCATTCATCGACACCGGGGCGTCAACATTATAGACGAGACGACATTTCAACACTTATGTAAACAAAAACCTATTAAAATACATCGTTCAAAAGCACGAATATATGCGTATGCTGCACAATCGGCACTTCCTATGCTGGGAGTATTCGAAGAAATCATCGAGTCGAGGGCAAAGATGACCACCGCCAAATTTCATGTCGCAAAAGGGGACAATGGCAACTTACTTTGCTCAGAAACTGCAGCAGAACTCGGATTAATAACATTGAAGATACACAATGTAAACAAAGACAAACCGGAAGTAAACACAACTACAAAAGTAAACACAACTGTGAAAGTGGCAAACGAATTCACACCTGAGGCAGAAGCCACTGAATTCATTCAAAGTCTGACAAATGAGTACGAGGACTTGTTCAGAGGAATTGGGTGCCTGAAAAACTTCGAACTTAAGCTACACATAGACCATAACGTCAAGCCAGGTGCGCAACCAGAAAGGCGTATACTATTTCACATTCGGGAGAAAGTAACTCACGAACTGGACAAGTTAACAGAGCAAGATATCATCGAGCCCTGTTCTGGCCCAACTCCCTGGGTCTCGCCCCTAGTGGTAGTACCAAAACCGAAGAACCCAGAAGAAACAAGAATATGTGTACCCATGTATTATCCTCTATATACATAAATAATATATAAATAATATATATAACATAAATTCAACATAAATGATATTATAATTATAGCTTGATTCATTCTAATTATGTTATCGTAGATACAAATAAAAGTCTACTTACTCACGAAGTCTTGCCACTGCTGGTTCAACTACATCCTTTTCCTGATAATTTTAAATAGGGATACAAGTTAATTTGGTATTTATAATTATAGTACGTTGTCTCGTATACTGTCTCGGGTATTCAAGATAAATACTATAATGGAACGGAACACAACATGGTGACATCAATTTTCAGAACTGTTCTGACGACTCGATTAACAAAAAAAAGATATGTTAGTTTGTTTCTCCGGAAATCAATTTACAAACCTATTTTAATAGCAGTTTATATTTTGATACTGAACTGGTATATATTAACTGCATAAGCTTTTCTTTGTAATTCTGTATTCTAATATTGTTATAGTTGATTTATCTACAATCCGTGTTGCAAATATATGGCATAAAACGTTCACTTGAAATGAAATGGTTTTGGAACATTGCTTTTACTTTGTGATATCTTAAATTATTTATTTACAAGAGTTATGGTTTTTGATTGGCTAACAGCCAATGTCATATCAACCAAATAACTGATCAAATATGCAGTTTTTACGTAATATTCAACGGAGTGACATCATAACGTTGAATACGAAAAAATCTTATTAACAATCATATTGTACGTTATGACGTCATGACGTTGAATATGAAAAAGTTATATTTAACACTATGGCGTCATGCTGTGGAAATACAACTACGGAAACCAACCAATACAATATAGCGCCGACTTCGACCGCATTCTTAAAGGAAACAACTAATGTTAAAATATAAAGAAGAAATACAAAAAAAAAACTAGCTACGAAAAGTTTTGAAACGTTTTAACAAACTTATGAAAGAAAAAAGGAAATATTTCCTGCAAATGGGAAAAGGAACTAGTTATTATTTCAACGAAATAAACCCACGGCCACAGGTGCGGACGTCTTTTCATCTTTTAAACTAAAGAACTATTAAATTTTAATGAAACTTTTAGACAAAAAGAACTAAAGAGGCGCGCTTGTTGACTTCGCATTCATCTGCTTTTTCATGCGAGTTCTAAAGGATTTTTTTCTGATGTTTTATCTCTGCTCTTTCGCTTTTTTGGTATTAGTTCTTTAAAATTCTATATTTAAATCTGTATAATAATTCTGCATTTAAACTGAATTAGCAATTATAAATCTATTTTCTGCCCTGTAAACAATTGCTGAGATTTTTTTCGTGAAAATTTTATTTCAATTAAAGGAGTGTTTTCTCGTTCGTAAAACTCCAGCACTCGTAATTTTTGCCATTTTGTCAGTAGCACAGTAAGGCCTACTCTGGGGCGGTAAATCGCCTTAAATCGCCTAAAATCGCATTAAATCGCGGGTTAAAATTGTCGAATTTCGCTTAAATCGCCTAAAATCGCCAACATGCATTCTGTTTGATACATTCAGTCCATGTACTCAAGTTTATCAATTGCTGCTATTTTACGGGCAAATCATGTAATCCAGGTGCTTTGCAATCAAAAGTAATGCAACATGAATTA
>CACRXK020016252.1:0-11518 GCA_902702795.2 Paramuricea clavata | reverse complement strand
ACATCACTTCATAATTTCTATCTAGATTATTTTTTGTGTGTGTTGGCGTTATGGACTCAGTGAATATGATGTTTGTGATGTTACTCTGAGTGTGAATCCACACCGAGCAAGCTGAAAAGTTAGCTTGGCCACGGTGGGAATCGAACCCGAGACCTTTGGGATACTAGTCCAATGCTCCGCCAACTGAGCTATGTGCCAAGTCGGTTCGAGTTGATGATATTTCTGATAATCAGACATATAGAATACACTGATATAGAAGGAACTAGACTCAGTTCCGAAATATCATCAACTCGAACCGACTCTGATCAGACTCTGATTATTTTTTGTCATACTGAGTACATCACCTGAGTACATAACATCAAGTACATAACACCAACACACATAAAAAATAATCATACAGAATACACTGATATAGAAGGAACTAGACTCAGTTCCGAAATATCATCAACTCGAACCGACTTGACCATGTAGCTTATTTGGCAGAGCATTGGACTAGTATCCCAAAGATCGCAGGTTCAATTCCCACCGTGGCCAAGCTAACTTTTCAGCTTGCCCGGAGTGGATTCACACTCAGAGTAACATCACAAACATTCTATCTAGATGTTATAAAATATACAAAATTCACTTACAAGAACAACTTTAATTAAAGGAATGTTCTCCTGAGGTATGCTCCTTTTCCTCAAGGACATATGTCAAAGCTGCCATGATACAACGGTTTTGTAACTCTACAAAAAGATCAAACACAGATTAAAATACACATATATAGTTAAGTTCTAATTCTATAATACACGTATAGATTATGGTTTTATATAGATTAAGTATCTTAATATGGGTTAATGGTTTAATCCATGTACGGATATTAAACAATTCTTTCTTCAAAAACTGTAATCACTGTAATCAATCTGGTATTAGTCTATTAGACATAGTGAAATAATCTTGCGTTAGACAGAGTAGCATAATCATTAAAATAGGGTGCATCAGGGCACGATGCAACTCGATGGGTTAATTAGACACATGGGCGGATAGGACAGTTATACCCATTAACGAGTAAAATAGTCTGGTGTTAGACAAAGTAAAATAATAAAGTAGGGCACAATGCAACTCAATGGGTTAACACAGTCGAATAAGAACACAGTCACATCACTATATTGTAATGGCAGAGAAATATTAACACATACTATTATAAAGTTGTGCACAATGACTTACAATGTGAAGTAACTGAAGCCCATAAATTAAACCAGTTCTTGCTGTACGGTATCTCTCAGGATCTGTGTACACAATGCCAGGTTTTCCCTTGAACATGCCTTGCTGTGCCAATTTGTAATTTTCTGTGGTGAGTAATTGGCTACAAAATAAAAATTGGGATTATTCTACAGTCCAAGTTAATTTGTAGATAATCCTACTATTACACAAAAACCTTAAATAGCGGACTCATTATTTTTAAGTTATACAGTTTATACACTAGTATTTTTTTTAACTTTCTTCTCAGTCACAACGAGGGCTACTTTTGAGAAATACCTGGTATAAAACAATTGGTCACAATTGGGCACCTTGTCATTTCTAGGGCTGCACGAGCCACAAGATAGAACCTTTTGCTATTCGGCTAGATGTCAGTATGTCAGATATGTTGGACGATATCAGGCCAAATAACTGATACTGTTGATATAAGATTTATACTTTCATTTAAGATAAATAATTATTTTAATTGGTTATAAAATGAGGGTGTGTATAATACTTTGATTTGAAAAGATACTTGAAATCATACGAAAGAACTTCACTCTAAACATCGTATTGCCAAAGCCTTGCTCACAAAGTTGAAAGGACAAATCCGGCATCTGCCAATATACTGGAAAGTAAGATTATCTCAATGCCTGGTCCGGACATGATACATATTTCATTTCAAACCTTTGTCCAAGCACAGGTACATTTTGGAAGAATGCCATGTTATCAGTGCCATGAAACATTTTCAGAGGAAAAATATGTAAATATCTCTTATATATAGCAATAAAGACAGGTGCTCTGAGCTGAACTCTACATGGTATCCCGAAAAACCCCAAAAATTATTGAAATAATGTACCATATTGTTAGAATTTGAACGCCCTACACGACTAAAAACGCACAGGTTGTTCCAAGTTGATATCGACAGGCGTGAACAATGTTGTGCGGCCAACTATGAACAAGTTGTCAACCATGTTGTACGTTCCAAGTTGTTACAGTTGAACAATGCTGTAACAACATGTTGACAATACTGTTCATAGTGGGCCGCACAACCTTGTTCACACGCCTGCTGATATCAACCTGGAACAAGTTGTTGATTTTCTCAATTTTTATGTGTGTAGTACTAAGCTGAATGCAAAAATATTGACAGTGTGCACACTGCATACAGTATATTATGAATATTGACTAATTAAGAAATTAAAATATCTTTGTAAAGTGCACAATTTTCTGCTCTTGGGAATTTAACAGCTCTTACGGACCAAGTCGCAATATTCATGTTGCCACAAATAACATTGAATCACTTCATCCATGGCACCCACCCACTCCAGATAATGTTGATCGATATTCAGTCGTATTTTGACTTCCGATTAGGGATGAGCCGATTAATCGGTACGGCCGATAAATCGGCCGATATTTGGCGTTTTCAAAATAATCGGTAATCGGCCGATAATTTTTTATAATCGGCTATTTGCCGATATTCGCAATTTTTTCGTCGGATCGGCGAATCGGCTTTTTTCTGGTATCGGCTCATCCCTACTTCCGATTTGACGTTATTGGTGGCAACATGAATATGGACGTGGCCCCTATGGGGCTGATTACATGGAGAGTTTTCAACCAGGGCTAAGTTTCAGCCTGGCCCAAGGATAAAATCCTATTAAAACATAGCAAGTGGTGATTACATGATTATTCAGCCACGTTTGAGCTGCCCAGGCTGAAATTTCAGCCCGGCAGCATGTAATCACAAATAATTCCAGCCCGGGCTAAAAAACCAACTGTTTAAATGGCTTTATTTTGAGTGTTTGTTTCATCTTTAAATATACGGTACTATACATGTAACCACAGTCTCACAAAAGTCAAATAGTCAACTAATCAGCATCTTAATGCTTCAAAGAAGTGTAACAGGCTTATTCTCATAATAGATTATTATTCTCCTATTTCGCTACACTCTACTGTAAACCTCCGACTATAAGCCCTGAGCTTATATACTTTCATAAGCGATTTTTGATGGGCTTATACAAGGGGGGGGGCTTATATACGGGGGTGCTTATACATGGACGATATTTTGTGTTAGTAATAAACAAGTCAGACATAAAACAAATCAGTCATAAACAAGAAATAAACATGTATTAAGCAGCGATTACTGCGCTTATATTAATAATAATAATAATGATTTAATATGGCATATCCATTTACTAATTAGGGGACTTATATTCGGGGGAATTATATACGGGGGGGGGCTTACATTTGGATTGAGGTGAGCGTTAGTACATGTGGCACACCTGGGCTTATACATGGGGGCTTATATTCGGAGGGGCTTATAGTCGGAGGTTTACGGTATACTGCAGCTCTGACTAAACTCAGACCGAGCTCAAACTGCTCATGCAAATTATCGTGATGCAATTTCAGCTTGTTTAACCAGGCTGAAACTCAGCCCGGGCTGAAAACTCTCCATGTATAATGTTAAACATTTTCTTCATGCATAAAATGTGAGCCTGGGATTTCTCAGAGGCATATAAACTATGAAAAACTCAAAAATGTATCCTCAATGTATTCAGCAACAGTCAGGGATTGTCTGGATATTAAATATAGATATAGCTATTTACTGTGATAGCACAATATAGATAATACAAAGGAAGGATAGTTCTCCTATTAAACCTGAAAGCCATAGAACTTAAATCAATATAATTTAGCTAAATGAGTCAATATACTGTATTGATACCTTCTCAATACATCTGACAATACATTAACAATATAATATTTACATTGTTAACGTATTGAGAGGGTATCAATATTGACTCACTTAGCTAATATTGATATCATCGCCAAAGCAAGTTCTCTAGCAGTCTAGCTTTGTATGAGAGAACAATCCTACACTTGTTCTATCTACTGATTCTACTGTATATTTCATACCTTCTTGTAGCCTGTATATATCATGTTTTCGACAGTTCGACTTGCTTAGATCACATATTATGGCATTATTAATTGCTTGAAAATATAATCTGTAAATATACAAGGCAATATCACTAAGTTTTATTAACAATATATTGTTGAACCTTTCACACAAATATACATGCCGCCAACGCACGGCGGTTAAAATATACATGAATATATTACTATTTAAGGCACATATTTACACACGAAACTTAAAAATATTGACATAGTTGAACACTTACATTTAAAATTATTGTCTTTATCTTCAAAAATTGGAGTATTACTTCTTATTTTCTTCAATATGTTAAGAAATCTTGGCTATATCAACCGACGTTAAAATAAAATTTCCAAAGGACGCGCTCGGAGAGAGCAACTATATGTTGAAATGACTGTGATAAACTATTCAATGTTAGATCTGTACAGTGTTGTATATAGTATACTATCAGTATTAATATGTAAAAAATAAGATGCATTTTCTAATTTTATTAACAAAGATTATGATGTACTGAATTAATATTGCCTATATATAATTGCCTATAAACTGTTTTGTCTTATGAGCAATTATTATTGGCTTATAATTTAACTCATTAATGGTTGACATTATTTGCCACGTACAAAGTTTATGTATTATGAATGAGTATATTTATAAAAATATTTAAAACAACCTGGCTATTGTTATCAGTAGCGGCTAAACACCCAAGATAACAAATCTGGAGACTAGACCTTCCCACATGCCCTCCCCAGGACATTTTGCTGAAAATATATTAGATCACTATAAACTTAGTTTATGACTTTATGACAGACCAACTATTAAAGTAGTATTTTTTTAGGTAACTGTATATTCATGTCAATTGCTAAAACCCCACCTCTTTTCACTATTAATTCCCATAAATAGCCAGCCTACCCCCCCCCCCCCAATATGTGGAGTCGTGGAGATTAAAAGATGATTTATGGTGGTGTGGTTCCTGCATGAATGCATATACTATATGTTGAAATGACTGTGATAAACAATTCAATGTTAGATCTGTACAGTGTTGTATATAGTATACTATAATCAGTATAAATATGTAAAAAATAAGATGCATTTTCTAATTTTATTAACAAAGATTATGACGTACTGAACTAATATTACCTATAATTGCCTATAACTGTTTTGTCTTTTGAGCAATTATTTTTGGCTTATAATTTAACTCATTAATGGTTGACATTATTTGCCACGTACAAAGTTTATGTATTATGAATGAGTATTATAAAAATATTTAAAAAAAACAACTTGGCTATTGTTCTCAGTATCGGCTAAACACCCAAGATAACAACCTATTAAACTACAATAATTTTTAGAACTACTGAGTATTTTACAAAATACAAAACAAATGAAACTCCATTGATAAATATAAAAATGTTATCGATCTTTAGAGTTTCTTTCACTAGTTTTTATATCAGTTGTATTAATTGTTCAAGATTAACCAAAAAATAATTGGTTATTTTAACCTATTTACTTTGGTCAATTGGTTAAATTAACCTATTTATATTAGTTGTACCGAAATGTTCGAGATCAACCAAAAAATAATTGGTTATTTTAACCTATTTATTTTGGTTACAACCTATTCAATTGGTTAAAACAACCTATTTATATAAGTGACAACCTTTACAAATAGGTTATTTTAACCTATCAGTTTTTACAGTGTAGGAGGCCTCCCTTAGCCACTTGAACACTAGATTCACGGATCGACATTTCATATTTTCCTATCGTGAATTCCCAATCCATCCGTTACCAATGGTACGGATCGACAACATTTTGGAGGCCTGCCTTACACACTCGAACGCTTGAGCACAAGATTCACGGATCGACAATTCATATTTTCCTATCGTGGATTCCCAGTCCATCCGTTACCAATGGTACGGACCGACAACATTTTGGAGGCCTCCCTTAGCCACTTGACGACTAGATTCACGGATCGACAATTCATATTTTCCGATCGTGAATTCCCAGTCCATCCGTTACCAATGGTACGGATCGACAACATTTTGGAGGCCTCCCTCAGCCACTTGACCACTAGATTCACGGATCGTCATTTCATATTTTCCGACCGTGAATTCCCAGTCCATCCGTTACCAATGGTACGGATCGACAACATTTTGGAGGCCTCCCTTAGCCACTTGACCACTAGATTCACGAATCGACATTTCATATTTTCCGATCGTGAATTCCTAGTCCATCCGTTACCAATGATACGGATCGACAACATTTTGGAGGCCTCCCTTAGCCAAGTGACCACTGGATTCACGGATCGACATTTCATATTTTGCGATCGTGAATTCCGAGTCCATCCGTTACCAATGGTACGGATCGACAACATTTTGGAGGTCTCCCTTAGCCACTCGAACGCTTGAGCACTAGATTCATGGATCGACAATTCATATTTTCCCATCGCCAATTCCCAGTCGATCCGTTACCAATCGTACGGATCGACGTTCAGTCCTTACCAATCGTTACGACAAACCAAGTCTTCCATCCGTAGCCAAAATTTTACGAAACGAACGATCCGTATGCATGCGTCAGTATTGGCCAACAATCGTTACACCGAATTCTATAGGTCTAGATTCGTGTTTGTTGGTATTGCATCGTAAAGGAACAGCGTTGGGGTCTAAGATCGGATCCCCAATCAACGGCTCTATTGTATAGGTACATAATTTGGAAGCGAATCACATAAAGTCCAACTTTGCCTCTTAACTTAACACCACAGCACGGGCGATACGTTGTCGTGCACGATCTGGTTATGGCCATGATATTGCAGAATCAGGGTATACATTCGAAGTTCGCCTTGCTCCGAATGAAGCGCTAGTATAGAAATCATTGGCGCGACTTTGGATATTATAAAAGTCAGCAACCTAAGAATCTTTTTTACTTTTATAGATGGCAAAAACTGACACGGTGTAAATATATATCAGCCCTAAATTACCTTTCAATAAATGTATAAAATTCAACAATAGATCAAAAGGCTTCAACGGCATATAACACACAAAAGGACTATTGATATTAGACTATTTCACATCTACCACTCGTTGTGCCAGCGACAACTAACGACCAAATGGGAACTAGGCTTAACAAGTACAGTAAGTATATACCGGGTGTATCAATAAACCTGCAAACACTATATAATTTGCATAATTCTGCTGCTTACTAGCATTTCAATGTCTGCGCAACTTATTTTGCTCCTGAGATTTGAAAATACATTCTAATTAACCGCGTTGATAGAAATTAGAATAACACCAAGTTATTTGTAATGCAAAAAACTAATTATCAGTTCGACTGGGAATGGGTCAACGATTGTGTTTACGCACGCTTGGGATCAATTAGTTCTGAATCATGCAAATTCTAAAAACATTGTATTTCAAAGGGTTTGCAGGTTTTGTTTTACACCCTGTATATGTTTCTTCGCGCGCTCCCCGAAACAAGTTCCATATAATCTAACGCCCTAAAGGTGAAAGGCTCACTAAACTCTTTGTTTCCATGGGCGCTTTATCTGACTTTGGTGACGACTTACTTAATAAATTTATTCACATTTTTTAAAAGATGTAATATCCTTGTTTTATGCCTTTGTAATCAAATGAACATGGCAATTTTCATCCCAAGCTGAGGAAGTCTATATGGTCGGCCATCCAGGAGAGAAGTGAGGAAGTCTTAAACAGCGATTTGATCGAGTTTTTTGACGAATCACGGTCAAGTAACGAGCATGCAGGAATATAATGGACATACGACAAAATTCACCAAAATCGACGAAGAGCAGAAAATCCCAATAAATTTTGTCGAAACGTTTAATTAAAAGGCTTGCAAATTATTAGAAATCAAGTAAATATAATTTTCAAAACTGGCGGCGCGTTTGTAAAACCTTTATATTAAATATTGTTAAACACTCGCTCTTTCTACTGATTTTGTCCACGCGGGTGTATATATGCATGTCAATCTGAAGGCTGCGTTTCTCTACGAACCCTACGACAAAAAACTTATAGTTACGAATAGTTACGTGCAGGGCTCCCTTAAGCCGGTTTTCCACTTGCGAATTTTTTCGCGCGAAGCGAATTTTTCATTTGTCTTTGGTCTCTCAACTGGAACCATCTGGAACTAATTGGATAAAGACAAAAAAAAATCGCTTCGCGCTAAAAAATTCTCAAGTGGAAAACCGGCTTTAAGGAGGATTTCCAGTCCTCGCACGAAACTCCTCGCAGTTCGCTGCGATTGCTTGCATCTAATTAAAATTAACTGTTTAGCATTGTGATTGGATGAAAGTGCTTATGCATGCACTCGCAGCGAGCTGCGAGGAGCTTCGTGCGAGGACTGGAAATCCGCCTTTATTCGAGCCGCCCGTGAGACAGGAAGGCCTGCTCAAAATCGGAAGTTTGCAAAAAAGCTCGTCCCCCATATCACCACTTTAATACGCCTAGCATATTAAAGTTGTGAATTATTTTCCCCGTAAGGGTATTAATTCCGCCCGGCTAGTTACTCCCGGGGAAATCATAGCATTAGCGAAGTCTAAAGTTCATCAATGATCGCAGGCGCGGGTGACCGTGCGTTGGTCGTCATCCTCACTGATCTCTAAATATACCGGACTGTCATTGGTCCAATTTACATTTCTTGATTTGATAATTTCTTGGAAATATATTTCATTTTTGCAAGATTCTGTATATTTCAAAAGCTTTTTGAGAAAAAACGCGAAAGAATTGCTCTAGAAGAGAGAAAAGGCGCCGACGTTAACAAAGGTAAGTTTTAAATATTGATGTATCGTTTGCTTTATATTAGCTACTTGATCTAAAAGCTGATCGTCGCGCCTATTTCAAATGAAAAAAGACAGCATATAATTTCAGTGTATCTTTATTGATTACCTTTTTTTATTATACTACAAATTTCAAATAGAAATAAAAGCAAAGTTATTTGCATGCAGAATTTGAAATCATGCATTTTATTTCAAACTCAAAGTTTTAAGTTTATCGATAAAGGTAGTTTAGTTTTATAAAGAACATTTTGAAACGTTTTGCGAAGCGTTCGTGATTGAATTTTACATTGAATTGAAGCTTATATATATTACCTACAAATATAATAGAACATATCTAATCCGATCCGAATCAGATCCAATTCGTTCGGATTTCGGAACAAAAATATTCATTTGAATTGGATCGGATTGATAAAGTCGTTCAGTAGTTGAATTGGATCGGACTCGATATTCGAAATAAAATGAATTAGTTATCCACGACAACGCGGTTGTCGCTGCATTATTCGTTTGATACTTCAATTGGATGTCACTTTGTCAGCTTCTTGACATGTATTTCTTGCTTTTACATTTATTTTGTTACATATTTCAACTTGAATGAGAAATTTATTTTATTAATGGCTTCTTCGGATCGGATCGGAATTCTTTATCAAAAGTCGGATCGAATTCGGATTAGACAATTTCGGAAAGGATTTTAAGCATTATAGCCAATTGTCGATCGAATTATAAACGTCCAATCCGATCCGATGCACACTCCTAATACCTAACATATATATGTTTGGGAAATTGATAATTTTGTAATTA
Organism: Paramuricea clavata; assembly: GCA_902702795.2. NCBI lineage: Eukaryota > Metazoa > Cnidaria > Anthozoa > Malacalcyonacea > Plexauridae > Paramuricea > Paramuricea clavata. The sequence continues at coordinate 1,796 of CACRXK020016252.1, read as the reverse complement.
AGGGTGATATTTTTAGGGGATTTTTCATTTGTAGAAATATACTTTAAAAGCTTCATGTTCGGAAAATACAATGGTTTTGTCAGCAAGGCGAGGGTTTCTGCATGCATGTATTTTCTAGTACACTAGCAAATAATCATAATCATTTATATATCGTCTATCATATTCGCCGATATATAATCAATATATTTCACTCATTAAGATCCAAGCTGTTAGTTTCTGGAGTCAATTCAGGACATACAAGTGTAAGTTAAATGTTTCTCAAATGAAAATATCACCATGCGATTAGGCATTGACCGATTGTGCTCGTAAATTTCTGAAAAGTTGCTGCGTAAAATGCGAAAAGTTGCTGTGTGAAACTGCGAAAAGTTGCAAAAAAGTTGCCAAAAATACAAAAAGTTGCTATGTAAACTTCACGTGTTGCACCTAATTCTCGCCCAAATTTCACGATATTTTCACGCATACTTAATTAAAAGTTTCTATGTTTTAAAATAATATTGCAAAAATGATACCTATAAAGATAAATTTCTTGAAATTTGAACAAATGTATAAAAATATTTTAATAAATATTTCGCATTAGCGTATATTTACAAAACGTTTATTAGAAACCAATAAAATGAAAAGTTTGAATCAAAACTTCTGGAGTTCTGATTGTTCATTTGACTTTATCTTGCTGGCATACTGTTTCCAGATTAGTCCAATACAACAGAACTAATTCTACAGATTGTATATTGGTAAGTAATATATACATAACATAGGTGTTCATTTAGCAACATACAATCCATGGCATCAAATTAGCAATTTAAATTACTAAAACTGAAATGACCGGACGCCATTTTGTTTTTATCGTTAAACACATGCACAGAGGCAACCCTAGTAAGCAACACGACATTCAATATTAAACACTGTCAGTGTTACACTGAGCATATAAGTATAGTGCTGTAGTGCATACATGTAATACATGACACTGGTCACTGGGACATCATGATGGGTTCGTGCAAAAAATAATCAAGAACTATAAACATCAAAACATCGTTTTTATTATCAAAAATTCTAATTATGGCTTATCTAATTGTCCATTTTTTGCTAAAAGTCGCTGAAAAGTTGCCCGGAAAGGCAAATATTGCTCGAGGTTGCTTCAAATGAAAAAAGTTGCTCCCAAAGCCAAAAGTTCCTAAAAAGTTGCCGAGCACAATCGGTCAATGCCTACATGCGATTTGCTGCGGCAAATGGAAAGATGCAACATACTATAACTTGTGTAAGGCGTGATAATAGGTTTACACTTATAAGATTGTCCTTTTTAATAACAATTATTGCCCCAGCCAAATAGGTCTTAGTTTCATCCTCATATATCCACATACTTATTTTAATATTATGTTGGACAAGTTGAAATTTGGTGGTGCCAAGCTAGCGACTTTAATGATGCGCCACTATCGCGGACATTGTAGCTGTATGCCTCAAGGAGCTTCTCAGAACGGAATATCTTTTAAGTATGCTCACAAATAATTTATCCCTATTCTATTATGGGACCAAAATGTACAAAGGTGATAACCAAGATGATGATTCTTGATCAAATTTGGAATATCAGGCACATTTCCCAAGAAATATTATCCATATCTATAACAATGGTTCAAGTTATTTGCCAGAGAATTAGGAATCTTACACATGACCTCTAGAGTTGTATTTTGTACCAAACATGGCGAATTTACATTACATTAATATAGTAAGTGTTCATGATCACTTACTTAGTCTAACAATCAGGGGCGTAGGAAGCTTCTAAAAGTTGGGGGGGGGGGGGG
>CACRXK020016251.1:0-11521 GCA_902702795.2 Paramuricea clavata | reverse complement strand
GCCTTCGTGGAATGTCTGACCAGAAAAAAACACAGTACAGAATCTCTTTAAAAGATCTAAAACTTATAATTATAGATGAAATTTCTATGATTGGGAACATAACACTATTGCATGTCCACCAACGATTGAAAGAAATTTTTGGTATGTCATCAACTGACATATTTGCAGGCATTAGTATCATAGCTGTGGGTGATCTATACCAGCTTCCTCCAATTAAAAAGAATGCAATTTTTGATGATTACAAAAACGAAACTCACAATCTTTATCATCCATGGGGTGTCTTCAAAATGGTTGAACTTACAGAAATCATGAGAAAAAAAAATGATAAGGCATTTACTGAACTTCTTAATAGAATTAGAACAGCTTCGCATACAGAGGATGATATTAAAGTTATTCAGTCAAGATGTACAACAACATCTGATCCTAACTATCCATCCGATGCCCTTCACATTTGGGCTGAAAATACTCCTGTGAATGAACATAACCAAAAGAAACTAGAAACAATTCAATCACCGCTATTTCTTCTGAAAGCAAAAGATCAGTATCCGAAAAATGTCAATAAACAAGATATAGATAGAGTTTTAGCAAGAGGGCGTTCTGAAATATGTGGACTTGATTTTGAAATTCATATTAAAGAAGGTGCCATAGTAATGCTCACTACAAATATCAATATACAAGATCGACTTATCAATGGACAAATGGGGACTGTAGTTAAAATTCAGGTAAACGGAAGTAATATACCAATTATCCTATATATAAAATTTGATGATGAAAATGCTGGGAAAACAATGATTAACACTAGTGCCAACTCTTTTGCCAGAGAAAATCATCTTGTACTTATTGAGCCTGTTTTAGCAAAATTCAAAGTTAGACCAGGTAAACCTTCTTCACCTGAAATTCAGAGAATACAGTTTCCTGTTGCACTTTCATGGGCATGTACTGTTCATAAAGTTCAGGGTCTTACTCTTGAAAATGTTGTTGTTAGCTTAGAGTTGAATAAACAAAGATCTTTCAATTATGGCCAGATCTATGTAGCCTTAAGTCGTGCTACGTCTTTACAAGGTTTACACATACTTGGAGAAATACAAAGTAAACACATAAAGGCAAATCCAAAAGTTCATAAAGAATATGAGAGACTTCGAAATTCCTGCTTAAGAACTTTTACTAAACACAAATCCTCCAACAGCTCGTTTGTAACCATATCACTGTTGAATATGAGATCTCTAAGAAAGCATAGTAATGATATCAAGTTACATTTGCAGTTGTTTCATTCTGATGTCCTTGCATTTACTGAAACACAGCTTCTGGCTAATGACTCAGACGCTGAAATTGCAGCGAATTTAAAACCTTTTAAAATTTATCGTCAAGATCATGATTCAGACAAGTACTCCAGCATGGCCATCGAGGCTATTAAGTTTGTTCTTGTTGACACTAAACTACAAGAATCCCGGTCCTTCCTTTTACTGTATAGAAAGAACAACTCTAGCGTATCACAATATATAGAAGCATTGCGATATCTCCTTAATATCTACAGAATTGACATGGCACTTGGTGACTTCAATATGAATTATTTTAATGCCACTGATTCTCAACCACTAATATCGTTAATGGAATCTCTAAACTATACAAAAATTGTTACTGAGCCCACATTTGTTTCTGCTGGTAGTTTATTGGACCATGTTTATGTTAAGCCAACTTCCATACAAATAATCAACAGTTCCGTATTGAGTGTATATTATTCTGATCATGATGCTGTTGTCACCTCGCTACAGTTTTCAAATGACATTTAGCAATACTTTTTTATAATACCTGAGCTGTATGTATGAATGCTAACCTTTTTTCCAACAGTGACACAAATCCCATCTAAACTTCACAATGCAAGAAGACATTTTCTGCTGCAGTTCATTCTGCAGCGCTCTCTCTCTTCCTTTCTTCCTCATGAACAACATTTCTAGTGCTTCTCTTCTCAGATGACTTGGTGGATGTTCTTACAATGTAAAGGTATAACATTTATCCCTTTGGTAAAAGTACAGTGTACCATAATGTTTACTATCAGTATAAGTACTTCGCACTGTGTGATCAATTATGTACAGTATGTGTTCATGTTTTTACAGATCCTGCCAAATCCAGCCATGAAAGGCCAAGTTTTTTTCGTGAAAAGCTGTCCTGCAGTGTGCGCTGTTAGTGGATCATCGTTTCAAATTGGTAAGAAATTAATCATTGATATATTTGAGTAATTTAGTTATGTATTTCTTACTACCCCGACTTTCAAACATTGAGTGCATCTATTTGGCTGTTCGCTTCCTGCTATTGGATATGTCCGATTCTTCCACATCTATACGTAAAACGGACTTGGGACTCGTACCATATTCTGTTACTAATAGACTCTTATCTTCGAAATCTCAGGATTTTTCATCAGCGTCTGGAAACGTAAATTGACATTATGATTTATCCAACATTTCTTGATATACTGTAGTCATAACAGACATACACTATATATTCGTGCATGGATTACATGCAATCTCCATTTATATTACACTGGCACAGCATGCAAATTAAGTGTTTAAATATATTAATTACACAACATGTTAACTTTTCCTTATTTTTAAACTTATTAGTCCTATGAACCAGGCTGCCACTTCACACGTCACCTGCGCCTTTTTGTACTACTCAAGAATCTGCGTATCACATGGACAACGAAAATTTGAGCACCTTAACTTGGTTGTTTAATTACGGGGAATTTGAAAACACTGGTATACCAAGACTAAAATAGAACCACTACCAAAACTACAGTCTGTGGTACATTTACATTGGTGATTTACAGATCCAATCTACTCATTGTCGAAGTAATTAATGAAATTTCGTCCAAAAAAACACACGTACATTCCCTTCCGTGGCTGGATTAAAACCAAAGTCAAGTACGAACTGTTACCTTGTTAACAGTGGCTTCATCGATTATAATTGTGATTCATGGTTCAGACTCGAGAATCCTATGATCACATTGGATCTCCTAATGTAATGGATTAATGATAATGTCAATGTTACATTATAGAAGATGAGTATTGAATAGTACAACGGTCTCTATTCTTCAAGACGAAATCATGCTGAATATGATCACGTGATTTTCTTTGTGGACATCCGATATTACACTGCAAAAAATCAATTTCTTGTTTTAAGAAAATATTACTTATTTTAAGCACAAAATTACTTGTTTTAAGAAAATTTTACTTGTCCCGTGGGTAAGTAAAATATTCTAGGTAAGAATCAGATTTCAAGAAAATTTTTCTTAAAATAAGAAAATTAATCTTGGTTAGAACAAAATTCTTGGTAAGAAATTTTTTCTAATTTTGTCCCGTGGGTAAGTAAAATTTTCTTATCAAGAATATTTTTCTTATTTCAAGAAAACGTTCTAGCAAAATTTTCTTATTTCTAGAAAAAAATTCTTAGTTTCCCAAGAATTATTTTCTAGTAATAAGAAAATTTTGCTAGAACGTTTTCTTGAAATAAGAAAAATAATCTTAATAAGAAAATTTTACTTACCCATGGGACAAAATTAGAAAAATTATCTTGAATTGAAATCCTGCTAAGAAAATTATTCTAGTTCGATCTGGTGTGCATGGCTTTTAAGAATATTTTTCTTAAATGACAATATGAAACTAGAATAATAATCTTGGCATGATTTTTGCTGTTGTCATCCTACAATATAAAAACAATTAAGAAATTGTTTAAAATAATATATTTACCAGCTATACATGAATAGGTTATTAAAGTAATTACTAGATAAATGTAAAGTTCTCACACGTAGCAATATTGTTCAATTTCTTGAAAAGCCTTTACCATGTCAGACTGCTGAGTCTGGATGGGTAGTCTAAGTCGAGCAGGTACAGTAGAACAACGCCAGGAAGTAAAGATGGCTTTTACAGTTTCGCTATTCTCGAATGTTGCCAATAGCTCCATGTCATGATCAGCCCTGATACAGTATGTCACTGGGTCTCATTTGCAGCCAGGTAGTCAAGTCTGTGTCTCCTTCCTTTTGAGGAAAAAAAAACACAAAAATAGTTGTGGTAACAACTACACAACCCTCATTAATTAACAGCTTATGTTTTCACTAACAAGCTCAGGGGTGGAAAAAATATTTTACTTTCTGGGACCGCAAAAAGTTCATTGAAAAATTTTCTGCAAATGATCAAGTAAATCGACACTCGGCCAATGTAACTGTGTGACACCTAATAAGTTGTCAAACTGGATGTCATGCTACATGTATATTTACAGAAAAAAATATTTCAGTGCACTGAGAATCTTAAAATATAACATAAAGCTAATATAGATAACATGCATCAAGGGTCTGATCCTAAAGTAAATACAGATGCAAAATTGGCACTGGGGGCACTATCAGGTGGATCCATGCTCTAGCTCCCAGAAAATTTTGAAATCAAGTGTCCCAGATTGGCTAAAAATGCATTTGCCATACAACAATTGTTACATCATTCTATAGTCTAATACATTTATACACTATCGCAAAACTATTAATCGCACTATTAAGATGGTTGCACTTATAATTGCATTTCTGAGGTCATGGTGTTAATTTTCCTCTGAATTTCTCCTTTTATCTGAATTATTACAATTTTTTCTTTCTTGGGGAAATATTTTCTGGGAACTCAAAAAAATTTCTGGGACCAATGGTCCCGTGGTCCGATACTTTTTCCACCCCTTAACAAGCTATCCCCTGGGGTTATAGACAGAGCGAAATACTATGATGGATGGAACAAGAGACACTGGCAGATAGTTTTTGTTAGCCCATATTAACTTTATCTCAACTATAGGAAAGCTCAAAACTAAGAAGATGTATATGTACAGTGTACACTAAATTTGATTCAGGCCTTACTAAATGAATTTTATAAAATGAAACTATAACCTCACCTCAACAAAGTTTATGATGTCCAGTTTGCTCTTAGCAGGTTGACTTTTTGATTTGAAGAGTAAATTAAATGTTCTTCATTAGGTGAAGTACTTTCTGTAGAATTACATACATAAAAAATAATATTAATTAAGTTACCGGTACATTTTTAATAAAAGCATTGTGATATTTTGAGAGCTACAAAATGCAATTTTGATTTTTCATATCATTTATTAGTTACCGGTACAGCATAAACCATAATGCAATTTTCATTTATTATTTTCTATTAACGACACCTGTCGGTGCTAATCATGGGTGGAAAAAATATTTTACTTTCTGGGACCGCAAGAGAACATTGAACATTTTCTGTAAATAGTCAAGTAAATGGACATTTGGACACTGTAATTGTGTGACACTAACAAGTTGTCACACTGGATGTCATGCTATATTTCACAGAAAAAAATATTTCACTGGAAATAATATTTCACTAAGAATCTTAAAATATAACATAAAACTGACATGCATCAAGGGTCTGATCCTAAGGGTAAATACAGATACCAAAAAAGCTAGGGCACTTTTAGGGGACACTATCAGGGAGATCATGCATGCTCCCCCCGAAAAGTTTGTCCCAGATCAGCTAAAAATGCATTTGCCATAAAACATTTTTTACATCGTTCTATAGTCTAATACATTTATACACTATCGCACTATTAAGATGGTTACACTTATAATTGCATTTCTGAGGTCATGGTGTGAATTTTCCTCTGAATTTCTCTTTTTATTTGAATTATTACAATTTTTCTTTCTTGGGAAAATATTTTCTGGGAACTCAAAAAATTTTCTGGCACCAATGGTCCCGTGGTCTGATACTTTTTCCACCCCTGGTGCTAATGAATCCAATGTTGGTACCAATGGTCCCGTGGTGCGATACTTTTTCCACCCCTGGTGCTAATGAATCCAATGTTGGTACCGGTACTCTAATTAATAAAAAAAACCAAAATGATATCATTTAATTACCAGATCACTGTTCATGTGGTGGCTTCATAACTCCTTTTGAAATGCCATGATAGTAAATAAGTGGGTCCAATTGGTCAATCAGCTGCTGCTTTTCACAATTCCTCATGTATGCACTTTCTTCTGCTTCTTTGGATTGATTGAGGCTCCTCCGATCTTCTTCAACAACCTGCAGACATATTAATGAGTGATAATGTAAATTTTTTGAAAATAACCACATACCTTATTCCAGAGTTTTTATAACCATGATACTGTAGCTCATATATACCTTACTCAGTAGTCAGTGGTATAACTTTACTTTTTTGACCATTTGTCATCAGGGCAAGTTCAACTTGCCAAGTTGGATATGAAAATTAGTTGCCGTGAATAAAATTCACTTGCCATGAGACAATGGCCACTGGGGTACCCAGGTAGGGGCTATAAATTAAGGGGACAACATGTCGACACATTCTTCCACTGCTCTAGATGGCTATATGTTATACTGCTTCAGACTAGCTGTGGCCCACAGAAAAACAAAATTTGAATCCATGCACAAGTACAACATGCACTGCATAAAAAATTTATCTGGCAATGAAAACATAAACTTGAAGATGCCCAGCTTTTTGTGGCAATGATATTCACTTGCCCTGGGCAAGTGTTAAATTACAACTGTGTTACTTATTGAAAGCATAATGATATAACTTGGCATCCTTAACCAATTAACCACCATCACTCTCCCACTCACAAATAAAATTGTCTGGCATTAGACAGGAATACAATAAAGGGTGCGATGCAACTTCATGGGTTACAATTTGACATTTTGACTGTGGGACCATGATTTCTCGGACTCAAATTGACCATAATGACTCAAATTTTCCCATGAAAGGAAATAAGTAATTTATTTGTAATCATTCTATTATGTAGGATAGAGTTTATAACATGAGAAAGAATTTTTGCAGCAAAATCCATTAGATTGGTATAAAATGTAATGGTGATGGTGTTGGTATTTGTGATTTAATATGCTATTGCCTCATATTCCAGAAAACATTCATATGGTTATGATTTAACCTCAGTTGTATGTGAGATAAGTGCTACTTGTTTCAGTAACCCGTTGAGTGATGGCACTGACAGGTAAAATCATCTGACATTGGACGGAGTAAAACAATAAAGTTGTGGCACAATGCAGCTTATGCATTGTACGGCCTAGTGTAATATCCTGTTAACACCCCATCTCATCTAGCTTGCAATATGAATTCTATTGACTGTTTACGGTAAAGTGAATTATTCTACTTCTTTCTGGCCTAGGCAGGATCCCATTATTTGTTGCCGGGATTGCATCTGCCAGGACGAGAAATTCTTATACAAGCACTCTATCATCCCTGCCAGGCGGAGAGGCGGGTTGTATTCCGTCTATATATTAAACACACCATCCTGGATTAAAACCTCCTGTCCAGCCATGCCATTATCACATAAACAGGCACAATATATCACACACATATATGCAGGGTTAGACATGAGTGAAGACACTGGCGTTAGACAGGTGAAAAAAAGTAGGGCGCACTGGGGCACATTCCAGCTCAATGCCAATGGGTTAAATATTAATTTAAAGTCAATCCATTTACATGCTATAAACCAAGAAATATATGCACTGAACTGATAAGCTAATATTATAATCAATTCTATATATTGAGTTAACAATTTTATGATTCAGATAGATAACATTGTAATTGTAAGTTTAATCCTCTCAAATAATTTTCACGTTTTGGCTAATAATAGGCTTGAAGCAATCAGCAAGTAAATATTATTCATATTCACATATTGTTTTATAATATACTATGTGGGTTCAAACATGCTTTCTCCAGTTTTGTCAACCAAGTGGCAAGTGTAACCCAGTATTTACTATGATGTGTTTATTCAAAATTTGAATTGTTGATTTTAACTAATATTTGACGGAATTGAAATGAAATATATAAAACCTCTCGCGCGCAAATTCAAATTTAGCAATAGCAGACAGCCACAACAGGCTATAACAGCCACAAGATAAAATGAGTAAATACGGTCGATGTACGTTATAATTATACGATATAAACAGTAATATTTCATACCTGAGATCAATAAGCCTTCGGCAAGATTCGGAGTCACTTATCCAGAACCAAATATGATAAAAAACACGATATTCTTGAGCGAAATATGCTCAAACCATAGAATAAGAAATGAATAGAAGGGCAACTGAGTGTCGGATCCTTTGAAGTCGGTGTCCTCGCGCATGTCGTGTCGCGCATACCGGAAATTCGACGGCCGCCATTACTCTGGCCAGTAACTTGCTGCCAGAATAAATATAAATTGTATTGAGCGAGGGTTATATTTTCGTTTTAAAAGCATACCGTGGGAGTTTATGTTCAAAATTTTGGTTTTAATGACCAGAGCATTCAAGGAGAAGGTATGTAGTTTCAATTTATTTATTTAAAAGTCAAAGTAAATGCTCGTAGGCGCATTTTTTCTTCGATATTGTTCATGGAGAACCGAACCCAGTAGCTATCGCCTATCCGTACAATAGCACAGACAGTAGTTTTAATATAGTTTTAAGTTTCGATGTTTTCTGTCTATCTTTAGCAGTGATTGAATAACAAATCATAAATGGACATCCTTATTGCGCCTCAATATCCTAAACTATTAATAAGAGTGTCTAAATGTTTGGCTCGCGAACAGTAACTTTAGTCATTTAATTAAGCCATTAAGGCTATATTTAGTCTTGTAAACCAGAGCAGCGTTAACACATGTCCAGTATATTATTTAAAGATGTGTGGCCTTGGTGTTATTTAAAGATGTGTGATTTTCTATCCTTTGGTTTAGATGTGGCTAAGTCTCTGTTGGCAAATTTTATGCTGGAGTATATTCGCACTCACATTGCCATTGGAAGGTGATGGGAATGGCTTTGATCATCGTCAAAATGTTGGCTCCAACACCAGGGCACTTTGTGTAAACAGAAAATTGATCAAAATGTATTTTTATTAAAACAAGAATTCTGATTTACAAGATTGTATGGATATATTACATCTAATGCAATGGGTCGGGATGGAATCTGCCATGTATTATTAAATTACTGTATTTGTTTCCAATCTACCATATGGATGTGAGGAACATTGTATGTCATGATATTACAAACCTGTATATGTACAGCAACCTAACAAGTTATTGGACAAAAATGATGGCCAACAATAGACACTATGAGCACTGAATGAATACGATAATTTACGTATTGGGCAGAAAACAATGGTAACGCTTGTTTACCAAATGAACACAAACAAAAGGCTGTCATTACTTGCAACAAACTTAAACATACCATGTTAAAAGAAGTCTATCTACCTCCTCCGCAGGCCATACAGCTCGTAATGAGTATGCCCGTTCACAGGTTGAAATTTGAGACGAAGGCTTTTTTGTTTCCCACCACTTTTCTTGGAAGGCCTGCACAGGAGGTAGGAGTAGGGCATCTATTTGTTCTTCCTAATTACTTTCTTCCTAATTATGTTCTGCCCAATTATTTTCATAAGTGGAGACTAATTAAGTGATTTTTATTGACATTGTATAAATATAAAATTCCGAAGTACACTTTACAGTATGTAGTAATTATTGCATCTTGTAATTTCAATACTTTTTTGAACAAAATAAATTCATTCATACAGTGTGTATAATGCATTTATTTATTTTATCGATATACAAAGCAGCAGAAAACATTCAAATTTTTTCATCTGTCTTTACGGAAACCGTGGACCTACCTTTTGCTATATATAGCCGGGAAGCGAAAAAAACTTAGTTCAGGATGCGATCCTTTGGTATTTGAGCAATTAACTGCCAAGCAGTATGACTGCTACCCCCTTTCTGCTTTGTTTTACTACTACTCATATTTTAAAAACACTTGTAATGAGCAGAAAAGCACTGGAAATACTTCGAACTATCGCAGAAGAAACGCATGTGACAGGAACAAGCCCTTTAAATGCAGGTGTTTCAGGTGGTTATAGGAATCCTGGATTCCAGGTTGAACCCTCAGTTAATTAAGTTGGTGAACCTGAGGTTTTAAAGTAAATATATACACACTGTATTGCAAGTGGGGGCATCACCATGATATATATTATGACATTTAAGTGCAGTTTTCAGACCAAATTGTGTACACCACTGTATGTATCATTTTTATTTAGGACACAAAATGCACACTGTAAATATTAAAATCATGAACACAAGTCACAAATCAATTGTATCTTCTCATATTCAAATGTTATTTCATTTAATACTATACAAAAATAGTCCATTCATTTACTAAGTTTTAAAAATATGATACCATTCTGTGTTGGTGTAGTGTACTCAGGTGAATATGTGGTAGAATATGTGGTGTGATGTGGTGAATATGTGGTGAATATTGTGGTAGAATACATTGGTATCGAAGGAACTAGATTCTGTTCCGAAATATCACTTACTCGAATGAAGAGCATTGGGCTAGTATTCCGAAGGTCGTAGGTTCGAATCCCACCGTGGCCGGGCATATTTTTCAAGCTCGCCCGGTGTGGATATACAGTACACTCAGAGTAACACCACAAATATTATATTATGATACATTTAGTTATTATAGCTGTTATACAATTGCTATGTTTATTATATTAATGCTATTCATACATAAATCAATGAGCAATATGGTATTGACAATGGGTATTGAGATGAAAGAAGCAAACAGGATGATCAGCTGCAATGAAACTAAAAAGAAAACAAAGTGATAGCAAGGTCAGCAGCTGTAGGTGACAAGTAAACAAATTTAAATAAAATTTAAAAACCCATGTAGTAGGGCAGCAATCAAATATAAACCTTGCAAATATTGACACTTTACAAAAAATGCATCTCAAAATTCCTGGTAACTCCATGAAACCTAATTTATAATTTGAACCTAAAGTAATCACTGCATATAAGAACGAAACAGAAATCATTCTTCATTAGGATCTGGATCGACATGCAGTTTTACTATTAAAGCACTATTTCGCTCAGCAAATGTCTTTTATCATAGTAACATGATTGTTTTTGCTTTTTACAAATAATTTCTTATCCACGACATCGACTATTTATGTTCAAAAGTAAAGTGGCATAGCGGCCGTGTTCGAGTCAAAACACAAATTAATAAATAAAACCTCAATGTCTTTCCGAAATACAAATGGTTATCAGTTATTTTATGACAATAATGATAAGAAATGCTAAGAAATATTAGGAAGAGGATAGCCAATTGACTCAGATGAGTGTTCATATTCATATAAACTTCACACAAAATATAATTGTATCGCTGCATGTAAACATTGTTGTATAAAATGTGATTTTTGCTCGAGAAAAGTATCTAAATTCCTGTAGACGGCCCAGTCGTTATGTCTTACCTTATATATTTCGATTTCTGTACAAAATTCCCACATTCGTTGATAAACATGGTCAAAAAACGCGATTTTCCAGCCAAAATATCTTCTTTCGCTATATATTCTATAGTACGCCAGCAGCCAGTTACTGGCCAGAGTAATGGCGGACCTCACGCATGCGCATAAAAATTTACGGACGCGTTGCACACGTGAGTTGCCCTTCTATTCATTTCTTATTCTATGCTCA
>CACRXK020016250.1:0-11521 GCA_902702795.2 Paramuricea clavata | reverse complement strand
CACTTGACGAGTAAAATTGTCTGGCATTAGACAGAGTAGACTAATAAAGTAGGGTGCATTGGGGAGCAATGCAACTACTTAAAGGGTTAAGATCCAAGCACAGCTGCCTGGGGACTCATGTATTTTTCCTTATTTCTAACAGGTTATAAAACAAAACAAACAGCTTGTTTACTGTCAAGCTGGAAAAAACCCAGCATAACAACATATAAAGTATTACTTTGTCAAATTGGGCAACAAAACATTTATGCTGTTGAATATATTTGAATATGTATTTCACAGTTTTGCTTCCACCCATAGCTACAATCATGGCAAAAATTCTGTGGACACTTATAGGTGTGAACGATTAAAGTATTACTGTTCACATACACATATTGGCATCTTCATCTCCCCCGTCAGTCACAGAGCTTTCGCCTAACCGATCTAGAAGCTTTTCAACAGTCAAAAAATGCTGTTTTTGCATGTATGTTTGGCCAAGGCAGGTATTTGTATTTTTGCGCACACTGTCCACAATAATTTTTTCCAGGATTGTAGATATTCTAATTTAGGGCTGCTTATATGAGCGGCTACTGTAGTTCTCAAAACCAGGCTGATCTCTGTCGGCCAAACATCTTTCCTTGTAATTGACGAAATTAATACGAGATTAGACCCAATCTATTCATGCAGAATCTTATTTGTATATCCTATTACATATTCTTGTGTGTATATATTCAAGCACAGTCTAAATCTTGAAGATGCAATAAAGCATGGAATAAATAAGTCAGCAGCAGATTATGCAGATATAATAATCATTTATACTAATTATGCAAATGTTCATGGTTTTGTTGTTGGCCTTCTTGACATTTCATGGGGTGATATATCAATATTTGAATAACAGTTTCCATAAATTACTTTACACCTTATGACCAACAATAACTCCCATAAACAGCAGACTTGATATAGAACAATTTTACTGTGAGTTTTCAAGCAGACTGGCTTAATTAATTAATCCTTTCCTTATAATGTGTCTGACAGCTAATTCCAGACTGGAATCTTTGCTGTGCGCGGGGAAGTAATTCTCCGCGCAATTTTGATGCTTCCTACATATTTACTATTAAATTTTCGAAATCTTTGCCGTGCAATTTCCAAACTTTCCAGTCAGAACAGCTATAAAACCAGAATAAATCGTGATGGTTGTTCACTCTTAATCACTTGTTTGTTCTTCTATAGGCCATTAGCCTTAAACAAACTCAAAAAATATACAAAGGGAACACCTACCTTATTGCTTTTCTCTGCCAAATAAATAATTTAAACTTTTATTTCTCATTCAGATTCTTTAGCGATTTTACTGGCAAATAAACTGAAAATCAATCTGACTAGCCATTTTTAAAACCACGTGACTGTGTTTGTTTTGCAGCAAATTTAATAACATTGCTCTAAATCTTAACTCGGTCATGAGCATCGGAGACTGGGGAGCAAAAACAGGTTAAACGGCATACTCTGAGTGATGTTATTTAATTTCAAAATGGCGCGTGCTTATTTTTGTTCGTCGAAGAACTGAAAATACAAATGCAATTTGTGAAAAAACTGCGGGTCTACGGAGCGGCAACTTTTCGGATTTGAATTCAGCGTGTTCTAAAATGTTAGTTACCGTGAAAATATTTCAGTTCCACGACATGCTTAAAGATAATGTACAGTCCGGTTTGCGCATGAGCGAGTTTTTTGTTTTGAGGGGACTCCACATCATAAACAATAACTAGTGCCCATGCCATTGAGTGAATCGCGGCCGGCTCATGCAGTTTATATAAACAATATGGAGGAAGGCACGAGTGAAACCTAGTATGAGTGAAACCGAACAAACTAAGCAATCATGTCCCAGCAAATCTTCCAAAGTAGCAAAAGAAACAAGAAGAAAACCTTATTATGCACGAAGGGACGCTACTAAGATATATCTTTTTGAGCATTTCGAAAGATGGAGGACGCTGCTAAAGGAACTTGGCTTGAAAACTGACAAAGAGTTGGCAGTCACGCTTCTCGATAATTTTTGTATCACAAGGTAAAGATATTTATAAAATTGTGAACTACTTGTTTGCTTTAATATAGCATTGCGAATTATAAATATTTATAGGAAAGAAGTCAATGAAGTCTGCACTCAAACTGTAAACAATTTATATGAAGATATGAATATGGAAATATTAGAACAACATCTTTTGACAAATATACAAATTTCATCACCTTGTCCAGAAGCGACGTCGGCGCCATGTGAGTATACTTTTGATATTTCATGACGAGAATATAATTATATTTGTTTTACGTTTTTGTAATTCTGAAACCTATTTTTATATCATTTTATTGTCAACAGTAATGACTTCTACACCACTATCTATAAAGAGAAGTTCACAGAGTACTGAGAGTATATTAACAAGGTCTGACTCAGAGCAGCTTCCCTTAAAACGTAGATGCTTGGCATATGAAACAGAATGCAACCCAATACTGCCAGAGAGGTATGTGTTTTAATGTATGATCCCTATCGATTTTCATTTTGATGAAATAGTAGATGTTTTATTATTTATGTGGGGACTTGTACAATGGGCCATTCCATTTAATATAGGCACCCCTCCCCCATATTGAGGGGTCCCTTCATAAACCCCTTAGGATATAAAATTTTTGGAAGTTACTCCATGGATTTCTTTATACCCCCTTTAGGATATCGTTTTTACCCCCTTGGATATAACTAAAACACCAAATTTTTGCTATTTTTTGGAAAATTTCTTAAGCTACCCCCTAGGAAATTTTAAGGTAAAAAAACCCCTCCCCTCCCATAGGATTTCCAGACCCCTCAATAAGGGGGGGGGGGGTGCCTATATTAAATGGAATGGCCCAATGCTTTATTGCTTTCAACCTACCAGCCTCATTGTGTCTGGTTATATTATGTATATATGGCAGTTGCCAATAATAAAGAGTGTTTCAATCACTATATTCCCTGCAGTCAATAGATAAAAGCAAATTTTGAGTATATAGTTTTTTGCTTCTAAATTTCAGCCCTTTTCTGGGTTGGAGATGATTACACATTTTAATATTTGTATAGCTCCCAAAATTCACCTGCTGTCGATGCTTGTCAAGAGAAAGAAACCCTTATAGCTTCAGAAAAAGAAGATGAAACCCTAACAGCCACAGAAAAAGATGAAACCCAAACAGCCACAGAAATGCCTTCAAAAGACAGTTTTGGTCTACCACCATCACTTTCTGAAGTTTTCCAGTGAGTACTTATATCTGATCCCATTGACTGGCAATGCACCCTAATCTATTCTATTACTATATCTAATGCCAGATGATTTTACTTGTCAAGGGGATAATAGTCTTGAGTCTATAGGGTAATACAGCAAAGTTTGTTGCAATGCTGCTAGGCTAAACAAAGTTTGATCCTTTGCCTTATATACAGGACTGTTTGTTTTTTTCTCTAGATCTAAATATCCACCTGCTGTTGATACCAGTCAAGAACGTGAAACCCTAACAGCCACAGAAATGCCTTCAAATGACAGTTTCAATATACCACCACCACTTTCTGATGTTTTACAGTGAGTATAACATAATTATATATATGAGCTGATATATTTATTTTAGAAACTTTAATGTATATAAGATAAGGCGTAAAAAATACCTGTGGTTCCGTTTTCATATTGCGAAAAAATTAGGGTTGGTAGGTCAGAAATAATTTTTTTTTGAATATTTTTTTTCATGGTTTTTTTCAATAATTAGTGTGACAACATATGCCATTTTCGCAGCAGCCCGCAACCACCCAGAGAAAATATGGTCGCACAGTCAATCACGTTGAAAAAAATAATAGGGTCGGCAGACAAAATAGGGTCGGTCGGGAACCGGAACCACAGTCTGCACATTCACCCTTACAATCCATGATACCATTGAACACATTAATCATTTGGAGTTTTAAAGTGTACCTAAATTTAATTTCCTTTCTACATATTTATACTTTGTTAGAATGAATGTGGATGACCTGGAAAAGACATCTCTTGTTGATGATGTGTTCAATACGATAATAGGTGGATATGACCTTGATCCTGATGATGAAGATAGCAAGGAACCAGAAATGGATAGTGGAAAAGAATCATCTAAGACAAATGTAGACCCACAAAGTGCTGTTCAGGATGACAAATGCATAACCTACTGTGACAGATTACTTGAACTCCTGTATCAAATTCATGGTTTGAAGTGCAAAGTATCGAGTTGTGGAAAACGCTTAGACTATCGGAAAACATTTTCTGGGACATGTTTTATTGTATCTTGGCGTTGTAGTAGTGGTCACTTTGGAGGAAGATGGTCTTCACAGCCTAAATGTGAAGGATTAAGAGCTGGGAATCTACTGTTGGCATCAGCTATTGCTCTTTCAGGAAATTCTTTTACGAAAGTTGGCTTTTTATTTCGAATAATGAATTTGAAATACTTTTCACAGAGTCTTTTCAACCAGTATCAGAATTTGTATGTAGCGCCTGCAGTGGATAAATATTGGAAGAGTATGAAAAGTTCCTTGTGGGATGAGCGAGAGGGACAAGACATTTTGCTTAGCTCGGATGGACGTAATGATTCGCCAGGACATTGTGCACAATATTGTACGTATTCCTTTGCAGACATGGAGGCACAGTCAATACTTAATATGAATATTGTTGATGTGAGAGAGGTGGAAGGAAGGAAAAGTCCCAACATGGAACGGATTGGCTTTGAAAGGGGGCTGGATGAAATTTTAACTTCAAAGATGGTGATAAAGGAAGTTGTCACTGACGGTCACTTGGAGATTGGTGCCCTCATGAGTATGTTATTATGAACTTCTTGAAATAGGTTTTCATGGCTAGCTTTGTCACTGCCTATTAAGATGTACCGTATAGTCTTCTAGCTCATCCAAGTAAAATAGGAAATCATGGTGTATTACATCTTGTTGTGTTTATTGCTAAAATGCATTTTCTAACTGTCTAAATTACCTTTGTAGTTTGTGTTATTTCCTAATAATAAATGTGTTTGTCTTACATTTCCAGAAAACTCACCAAAATATCAGGCTATTAAACATCAAAGAGACATATGGCATGGAGCTAAAATCATTTCCAAGAAAGTAACTAATGTAAGTGCTGTATTGTAAAGGTGTCATTATAATTATCAGAATAGAAATTTGTTAATGTGATACATTTACAAGAAAAGAAAAGAAACTGAATAATATATTGAATTATAGGCTGCACGTGAGAAAGGAAATGAAGACTTGTCTTTATGGAGTGGTGCTGTTCGCAATCACTTCTGGTATTCTAGTAGGACCAGTGCGGGAAATGTTGATGACCTTAAAGTAAGTCGTTATTTTTTATTTAAATCACAATGTAACCTTCTTTGTTTGTTTTACCTATTTTCACATTCTACTGTAGTTACATGTCTTACTGTACAGGGCTGCATACCTGTCAAGGGAAAGCTCTACAGCTGAATGTGTTAATAGATAGTTGATTATAAACTCTACATTTTATTAATAGGATGTTTGGATTGGTCTTCTTCATCATGTGGTTAACGAGCATTCCTGGATTTTGGATGAAGGAAAAGCGCAGGGCAAATGCGCTCATGCTCCATTAACAGAAGAAAGAGACAAGCCTTGGTTAAAGAAAAATTCTTCTGCCCATAATGCTTTGACAAAAATCATGATGGACAAACGATTCCTAAACACTTTGCCATACTATACTAACTTTAGGTTTGTTTAATTTGTTTTATGATTCTTCCAATTATCTGACAATATTTTTTTTTCATGTAGATGTACAGTAAGTGTACACTTGCATTGCATGATCATATGAAGTGCATTATTCCAAAATATTTTTTTTACTATGCAGACATACTGGATTCCTGGAATCGTTTCACAACAATCTTTTAATGTATTGTCCCAAGCGTCATTCTTATTCGTAAGTACAAATGTTGATTTCATGCCCAGGCCTAAACATATACACAACTTTATTTGTTAAATAAATAACAAAAATGATAGTATACCCAATTTCTTATACATAATTTTTTTGTTTCGAAAAAATTTTAGATTTGTAGGTTACAAACTTCGTAACCAACTGGCAGCAATCGATTTCAACATGCATAGGAATCGAGAAATTGCAACAACTGCTGATGGTACACCAAGGTACAAATTTGAGTTGCAAAATATGTCATTATAATTTACACCTAGTTGTGTGTTGGGCGAAGACGAAATATTTTGTGACCAAATTGAAAAATCATCTTGCTACAGTAGTTGCAAGCAAAACAATAGTATAAGAAATTAATGAAGAACAAAAAACCACAGACTTTCCAAACTGAAATTTTATTTGTCAAAAAAGAAAAATTATTTTCTATGGAGTTTCTGTGGTTGTAACACAGAAACACAATAAGAAAAGTGTAGGAAACATGCAAATACATAATATAAATGAAACAGGGAACATTGTAAAGTTAGGTTGGTTCAGAGTGAAGAGCCTCATTACTGCATAAACAAAAAGCATCTCACTTTACAATATTAATGTTAATTTAGATATCGTGCACAATACAGTAAGAAAACAAAACGATGGAGACCTGTTGCATTGTTGAAGCCAAAGGCATACAGCTACATTCCAGATTTGTTGGTGCAAATTTTTCAAACTCGTAGAAGTGTCCCTGGTCGAGTTGATCAGAGAATTGTCAGGTCTGCTGAAGATCCCCGTAATATTGCAGCAAACATTGCTATCATACCCCGACCAACAGTGCAGCAGCTTTTATCAGAACACAAATCAAGATTTACTACAGAATAAAAGTTAACCAGAAGTCTCATTTGCTTCTGTATATCTTATTCTGTGATAGTATAGATGTGCCTGAAATAAACATAGTGGCACCAGCTAAAGTCATAGTCTTGCAGGGCGAAACCCTACGTAAAATCCATTAGCAGAAGGATACCTTGCACGTATTGCAAGGACACAACAGCTTGGCACAACCCTACGGTCACCTTTACCCAATTTCCCATGATGCCACAGCACAAATTGCCGATAGGCAGCATGTCGAAAGTTCTCGTTATTTCTGTGGTGAGCCATTGCAAGTATATCCTCTCGATACCTCATCTGTATCTCTAATACATTTGCATCAAGTACTATATGTTGGAAAAGTGGCATAGTTGTCATGCATTGCATTCTTCTTTTACAACAACACTTGTTCTCAGTTTGCGTAGGCATGGACCTGCATGCACCACAATAACACCAGGCTAGATCTTCATTTGGATGGTCTGGGGGTGGTTGGTCTAAGGATGGTTGGTCTGGGGGTGGTTGGTCTGGAGGTGGTTGGTTTGGGGATTGTTGATCAACTGGGGGTGGTTGGTCTGGGAGTGGTTGAACTGGGTACTGGTTTAGGGGTTGTTGATCAGCTGGGGGTGGTTGGTTTGTTAGTCTGCCTGGGTCTGCTTGTGGTGGTTGGTTTGGGATTTCTCCATTTACTAAATCCATGTAGACGTCTGGATGCCGTCTTAATAGTTCCAGTGCTAATTGCTGCAGCACATCATGTGGGAGGTTGAGCACTAAATCCTAACAACAAAATTTTTTGCATACTATTTAGAAACCAGTTGTTCATTATCTGTTCAATTCATGCAAGTAATATATGATACAACAAGTACCTGCAACTGATTCTCCTGGGCGGCCTGTCTAGCTTCAGCACTTTCCTCAGGCACCAATCCTCCTCTCCCACGACCACGAGATCTTCCTCTTCCTGACTTTCTTTTAGTTTGGGCCATTCTTCCCCGAATACCTAGCCCTGAATGCTCTCCAGTTTTTTCCAAGTTTTCTTGTGGTTTTGCCCTTCCTCGTCCCCGAGAATAAGGTCTTCCACGCACACGAGCTCTTCTATTCCTGCCAGGGCCTCGACTTCTTCCCCTGGCACTGCTTTTTCTTATATCAGTAAAGCTCTCATCAGCACTTGAAGTATCGTAAAAGTTTGATAATTTTTAAACACAGTAATGCACTAGTAATGTACAATAGCATTTTCTTCTCATGTTGGGAATAAACTAAGTTACAATTTAATAATCTTCAATCATGGAATTGTAAAGCATTGGGGATAAAAAGGCTGGGATCTTTAACAGGCAATATAATTTCCCAGGATAGGGATGAAAATACCAGTGATTTAACACTGTTGAAATGTTAATTTCCCCGCCCTATCTTAAGGGTCTGGGAACGGAGTTTCAATTGAATATTGTATAACTTTGAACAATTTTAGTCATGTTACTAGTACTACACAGCTGAAGTGGCGCATTGTATAAAATTTGTTTATTAAATTAAAATTACATTTTATTGTTCACTTACCGGTCTTATTGACACATCAGAGTTATCGCTTTTATTATCCTCGCTGTTATCGGAATCGGAGTCGCTTTCCAAAATTTTTCGTTGGTTCATACAAGCCCCTGAGAATTGATTTGCATGACATACAGACGAACAATAATGGCCAACACTCTTGCATGGGCATGCACTCCTTCCGCTATCTCTAAGACACATTCCACGACAAGAGCAATTTGATATGTCATCTGAGTTCGGAACAATAGCAGCCTGCTTAATTTCAAATCTTTCAAGGTCATCCAATTGAAAACTCTCATTCATATTTACATTTTATTTGCATAACAAAGTATCAAATTCATAATTTTGGTGGAGTGATGAAAGCATGAGATTATAATTATGACGAATGTAATACTTAGTGTAAGAATATTATAATGTTCTGTTTATAAACACAAAATGTAAACAAAACTCCCGCATATGCGCAAACCGGACTGTAGATTATCTTTAATCAATAGACAATACGCTTAAATTCAATTTATTTATATGCAAAGTTTATCTTTTGCCTAGTAATGGTATTCAAATGCAGTTTGAAATTTTAACTGAGATTCAGTGCTGTTTTGTCTTGTCGATTTCATATGATAATTATATATAAACATTTGTGAAAATCTAAATTTAGGCATGCGCTAAGTTTGTAATATTTGTAAATCAATAACTTAAAGGCAATGCTAATTTGGAATTGAAAGAATTCATGAGTGACTCACCTGCAGATATACAATAATATTGCTGAAAAGTAAAGTCAGTTTTTCTAAAAATTATTAATGTAGTGAGATAATTTGAATCAATTTTTGCAGATGTGGCAGACTTAAAGTGTGTGGTTTATTAGTGTGAAGTTTCTTCGAAACTTCACAGTATTGTGATGACTGGGGGGAAATTCAAACTTATCAGTCAGTCAGTCAGTCAGTCAGTCAGTCAGTCAGTCAGTCAGTCAGTCAGTCAGTCAGTCAGTCAGTCAGTCAGTCGGTCAGTCAGTCAGTCAGTCAGTCAGTCAGTCAGTCAGTCAGTCAGTCAGTCAGTCAGTCAGTCAGTCAGTCAGTCAGTCAGTCAGTCAGTCAGTTTTAAATCTTTATTGCCTCCAATTTCTGAAGAGTAGGTATATTTACAAAGGAAGTATTAATAATAAAATAAAGATAGTGAAAAAACTAACTATTGTTACCTAACTAGCTAACTAAATTACTCCTATAACAAAAGGAAACATAACTTGCAGATTTCAGCAATAGCTCCGTCCATATGTCTGTGTTTGCACATAATGCTTCTAACTTTTTACCTAATATAACTAAGAGAAATTCCATGTCTGTCAAACTTGCTAAATGTACTGCCATTTCGATTGGCATAGTATCGTTTATCCATTCCCATAGTTCTTCTCTTAATTGGCTTGTGCCATTACAATAAAGTAATGCATGCTTTACAGGATTTAAGAAATTGCTATTACAAACATTACAATAGTCTCTATAGGTTTCTGGTTTGTTCACCCGTTTTCCTTTAATTTTGTAAGATCCACAGAGTAGTCTTAGAACATCATTAATTTCTTTCATAAAGTCCGGTTTCATTCTAGCTAATAACCACCATGGTGAAATTTCAATCACAGGATGAACTTCTGCATAAAGTTTTAGTTGACCATGCGTACTTATTTTTTCTTGCCAGATATTGTTATAGTGCTCGTATATATGTTTTTTAACAATTTTCTTCCATGCAGATTTGCTTGGAAATTGATCGGATAAAATATACCCTGTTAGAAAGTCCATGAGATCATATTTCAAAAGAATTCGTACAATATTTGGAATGAATCCTTTTAAGGTGTTTGTATGGTTCCACTTTCAACGTATTAATCTCATGAGGAAGATCTTTCTGCACGGAACACCATGACTCATTAGTATAAGTCGTCCCAGAAAATACAATTTCCGTTTATCGACTTCAGCTTCGATTGGTGGTAAGCCCAGCAACCCTCTCGCAGCAGACCCTGATATTCCAGGTAATAACCCCTGTATAATACGCACCGTAGTATTTTGCACTTTTCCAGTTCAACAATGTCATTACAATTCAATTGCCAGAGCTCGGAACCGTATAACATCTTTGGGATACCAATCCGCTTCCATAACTGAACTGAAATTATAGGATTTAATCCTCCATATCGAGCTCCCATTTTCATTAAAACCATTCCGGATTCTCTTCCTCTGGTAACAGCCTTGGAAACGAATGCAGACGAATCCTTATTTACATGCCATATTTTTCCAAGATTGAACCAACATTCCTTTTCCAAAATAACTCGTGACCCAAGATGCCAATCTCTAATGCTGCGATTTACACTACGTTCCCGATAGCTTTCACCAAACGTTAAAACTACCGTTTTCGTAGCATTAAATGTAAATCTCCATTTGTTACTGTATTCCGAAGCACATCGTAACATTTTGTCCAGTCCAGATTTCATACGTGATAGCATAGTTAGATCGTCCGCAAACATGGGTGATCCGAAATACACGGTGTTGATGCAAATTCCAGATTTAATGTTGCTCAATTCCTCGATACGGTTGTCTATGAATACCAGGAAAAGCCAGGGTGATAGAACCCCACCTTGTCTTGTACCTTGCCCTAGCTCGTATATACGAGATGATTTTCCTTCAACGATAACAAATTCTTTCATGTTCAAGTACCAATTTCGTATGAGCCGCCAAGTTTTACCAGTTACCCCTTTGGTGTAGTATAGCTTGTAAAGCATTCCATTAATCCACATAGTGTCAAAAGCTTTTGAGATGTCCATATAGGCTGCATAGACTTTGTCATTGTCCTCGGAACAGTGATTTAGCACCTCTTCAATTGCAAAACATGTCGTGAGAGCATCTTGTTGTTTTTGATATCCACCCTGGAGCGGATGATGGAGACAATTTTGTTGCTTTTGTAATCGTGATAATACTATACGTTCCAAGATTTTATTAACACAGGGCAGCAGACTTATCCCTCGATGATCATCAAACATGTGTGTTTTCTTATTGCCCTTAGGAATTGGGATTTTAACTGCCAATTTAAATGAACTTGGAATCTCTTCTCTATCGATAATACAAGTGTAAAGATTTAATAATGCATGTATAATCATTTCTCCACCACATTTTAGGTGCTCATACATGATTCCGTCATACCCGGGGGCTTTTCCGTTTGGTAGGCCTCTAATAACCTCCGAAATTTCCTGAGTT
>CACRXK020016249.1:1300-11521 GCA_902702795.2 Paramuricea clavata | reverse complement strand
TTGCCATTTCAATTTATTGTTCATGCATGGTTAAGCCCAAAACTTTGAAAGAAAGAACTAAGTCTAGAGGTAAACCATCAATGAGGAGTCGGGGGATGTCATTCTCGCTACAAACGAAACTCACTATCATTTCTTTGCATTTCTTTCCGTTCAATTTCATGTTTGTTATTAACAATCCATCTTTCAATTGTGTTAAGATCAGATTGTAGGACTGAAACTTTATTTTTCTTTAAGGACTCCGATATTGTTACGTCATCCACGTATTTCCAATGGTCAGTGCTAGAGGATGCCAGTTCAAGATCGTTGATCATAATTATGAATAAAATAGGGCCCAACTTAGTTCCTTGACAAACACCTGCGTTTTTGATGCCCCAATCAGATTGGAAATTGTCGATCTTTACCGATTGACGGCGAAGCTTGATGAAGCGATTGACGGCGAAGATTTGAGAGAAAGCTGCATATCCATGGAATAAGCGACAATCTGACGCCAAGGGCCAGCAACTTTGGGACCAGGATATTATGGTCGATGCGGTCGAAGGCTTTACTAAAATTGAGGAAAACGATCCGCAGATAGCTCGATTTATCATCCAATGATCTTAGCCAATTGTTGATCATATCGATCAAGAAAAACGTTGTAGAGGTTCCTTTAAGGCAACCAAATTGTTGCGGGTTGATTTTATGTTTCACGTCATCCACCATCCAATTGACCACAAAGTCCTCACGAATTTTGGACAAAGAGGCTGTAAGGGAGATTGGGCGCAACCCCTCTTCACAGGATACGGATCGCGCTTTAGGAATTGGTGTAATTAACGCATCTTTCCATATGTTAGGGAATTCACCAGTGGACAAAAATTCTTAATAATCCGGTTAGGAATATTGTCAGGACCGCTGGATTTGAAAACTTTTGTATTGAGCATCTTAGTGCAAACTTCGTCAGGGAAAATTTTTGGCACAGGCCTAGGTGCAGGGAGAAAGGCAGGTAGCAGGAGAGGATTCAGTGGTGGAAGGTCATTACTCACGCTTAAGAAATAGGTGTTAAGTGATTGGGCGAGATCTTTACCAGATAGAGTGGTACCATTCTTAACGATCTTAATGTTATTTACACAGTTAATGTTATTAACACAGTCCCACCATTTTCTGGAGTCACTGGATTTTAGGTGTTGTACCTTGTTCGTATAATATGCACGCTTTTTCACTCCTATGTCGTTTCGGACTTTAAGTCTATAGTGACGTCAGAGGTTAAGGTTACCAGAATGAAAGGCCTTTTGCCTTTGATAAATCAGTTTTTTTTAATGCAGGCGTCATCCATGGTTTGTCAGAGTTATGAATTCTAATAACCTTAGACGGGAATAACCTATCAACAGCAGAATTTAACGCGTTGGTAAAGGAGGACGCTAGAGCGGTCGCAGAGTTTTTGCTTTCGGCATCAGAAAACCACTCACGTGAGCAGCACCATCTTCCAAAAGCTGCACGTGCCGACATGGGGAAGGAACGTATGTTTTTCTTAATTGTTTTATTATCTATTCTTAAAACGTTAGTTTTCGCGGACCATTTAACAATGTTGTGATCTGATGAGCCGAGCGGTGCTATAATCACAGGCTTAGAATACAAGGCTTCTAGATTAGTAACAATTAGATCCAAGATGTTACCTTCACGCGTTGAGGTGTCCACTATTTGCGTAAGATTGTGATGGCACAGGAGATCGCTGATATCTAAATTGTTGAAATCACCGAGTAAGACAACACCGCAGTCGGGGTGGGTACATCTAACTCGGTCAATCTGATCGATAAGATAGGCCGTCAATTCCTTTTGCTCATTGACTGGTGTATCAGGCGGGTTATATAGGACACAGCAGATTAATCCAGTTAGGTGTCTAGGGAGGCGGTGGGGTCGCAGCCATAACCATAAGCATTCATGAGAGGGGTTTTGAAGGTCCATTCTTCTTTTAGCTGGGATATTTGTCGAGATGAAAGCGCAGACACCCCCACCACGGCTGTAAGATCTATCATTGCGAAAAATGTTGTAATTATTTATGTAAATTAGTTGCTCAGGAACAGTATCTTTGAGCCACGTTTCAGTTACAGCAATAAACTCTAAAGAATGTATTGATAGTAAGAGGGATAGCTCGTCTATTTTGGGTAACAGTGAGCGAGCATTTATGAGAAGAAACTCGGTAATCTTGATATGTTGTTTCGGTTCATGGCCTGGTCATGTATTGAAGTACTGACTAATTTCAGTTCTCTATGATTATTAATGTGGTTAACAACGGTTTTTGCACGGTTGTTAGTAATTCTCACAGGGATCTTGTGAGTATTAGCGCTAACGACAGGGATTACACCAATGTTTCTGCATACCGTGCATTGCAATAGGGAGGAACTTGGAAGGTGTAGGGAGGGCATAAAGGGGTTTCCATTAGCGGATTCGGGGGAGATTGAAAAAAACCTGGTCCATAGGGGTGCCATTGAACGCTTTGATTGTAACCGGACCAGTATTTTCTTTGTTGTGGGACTATAGGCTGTCGATTGTCGTAAAAAAGCGGAGGAGTAGGATAGTTTTTGATAGGCCTTATTGGCTGTATGCTATGAGGAAAAGTGGCCCAATGAGAAAAATCGCACCTAGTGCCCTTAAGGCAGAAGCGTCGCTTTTGTAGGAAAGGGCAGGATACCAAATGTTTCTGTTCTTCATGCGGATGTTTGAAATCACATCGGTTTCCTTTTGCGCACCACCCTCGGCGCCTAAGGAATGGGCAGGGGATGTTGTGCTTTGCACGAGGGTGTCGATTATTGCCCAAGTTATTCTCGTTGTCAGGTTGTGGATTGTATATTATGTTAACCATTTTTTCGGTTTGGCAGTTAGATCTATTGACACACGCGCTGATTGTAATGAGAAACGGGAACTTGTGTACTATTGAGCAATGAGTGGTTTTCATTAGTTGAAATTTCATTAAAACATGGATTGTTGGTCATTATCTTGGGATTCACATTGGTCATTAACCATATTAGTGATTATGTTAATCCGTTCTTTCCGCTGGGTAGTTAGATCTATTGTCAAGCGCTGCTTTTCGTGGGGATCCGGAACTTGTGTACTATTAAGCAGAGGGGTTTTCTTTGGTTGAAGTTTCAATAAACCTTGAATTGTTGGCATTCAAATTAGTCAGTTGGTCTTTGTCGTGGAATCCACATTGGTTATTAACCTGGGTTGTACTGGCAGACTCATTAGCACGTTCATTATTCACATGGTCATGGAAGATTACTTTATAAATTAAGTTTTAAAAAGGAGATAATTTAGATTTTAAAATTAAATTATCTTGTGAGAGCTTGAGAATTGCGTCATCCTGATGTCGGATGACACCTTCTAGATCTTTGACTTTAAATTTAAGCGAGCAAATGTCTGACTTATTCTCCTTCATGGTATTGAGTTGCCGGGTTTCCAAAATTACCATCTCGAGTTTTAAACCCTCTATAACTACAGAACAAGTACTGTTATGACTAGATACCTCGTTTTCAATGATGCGTGACGAACCTCGATCAGTATTCGCTTCCATGTTAAGATCGCTATTGATAGTCTTCTCCGCGTCGTCTGGCTTTGAGAGGATATCTTTTATTCGCTTTACCAAATTTCTCGCTTTGACTCCGTCAAAAATTATTGCTCCACTCTTCGAGTGCCTCGTAATCTCAAGATCTTCGCAGGTGAAACAACACTTACCGACACAAATGTTTTTAAGTCATTCAGGGTTCCACTCCATGTTAATTTGTTTTTCTTTTGGCGGAGAAAACCAATCAAACTCGTCGGTAATTTCAGAAAGATATCGGTTTTATCAGAGAGCTCATCACAGAGCTCCTTACGGCACGCCATACTCGTTATGTCGTCATGATGAGACATCTCATGTGGTTGTATTAATATTGACTAGAACTGTGATATTGGCACAGCCTATAGCTGCCCAGATACTGTTATTAAATGACTGAAGTAGTTAGTTTAAAACGCAAATTTGTTTACTAATTTCCGACTGCAAACTAGGGTAGCTCAAGTCAAGTCTAGAAATTGACTCGACTCGACTTAAATCAGTGACTCGACTAGATTCGAGTGAAGCCGATGACTCGACTCGATCAAAAACTGAAATGACTCGACTCGACTCGTGACTCGACCTTTGAGTGACTCGACTCGTGACTCGACCTGTAGGTGACTCGTTACAACACTGTTATTACAACAATTTAAATGTTCCTTTCAATAAGAAAGCCAACTTTGATAAATTTATTTTGATAATCAACTCGCTACTTGCATGTACAATGATTAAGATTATTCATCTGAAAGTCCATTCTTTAAATATTCCCACATATGCTTTTACGATGCATGACTCTTCTCGTGCGAACAGTTTTGTACGAACAATTTATAGTACGAACAGAGACGTGCGCACTATTTAGTACGAACAGAGACGTGCGTACCCTTTATTGTGCGTGCATCATGAAGCGACTATTGCTTTCTTGATGAACTTGAGGCGGGGTTCAAGCTTTTTCTAATTACTTGGGGATTTCGAATTATCTTTCGTATTTGGTTAATGATCCCTAAACTACTTAGGACATTCTGCGTGGCACACTTTTCATGTGTGAACATTGTTTAGATCTTATACATTGTTTATTGCTGTAAGGCCATTGCTTTGAGAAATTAATTGTTTAAAACATAATTTCAGTATGTTAGTAAAGTTGAAGAAAGACGTATTTGTCTTAGTGACGCCAAGTCATCTTGCGCAGATGAAGAAGACTAGAGCATTATGTATAGATAAAAAAAGTTAGGATGGATAATTACAATCAAGAGGCATCTACCTCTTCTGACTATCACAACGGCAATATTTTCAATATTGAGGGCGAGAAAAAAACAACATAGCAGTGAAGAAGAAGAAGAAGAGGGCAACACTCCAACAGCAAAGAAAATGAGAACATCGAAGAAGATGACAGCAAAGAGGAAGGTGAATACGGAGAACACGAAACCAGCGAAGATGGAAAGGATTACGACCTCTGGCAAACGTTGATACATGAAGCAAAATGGAAATTTCTGGATGAATTTGAAGAAAATGTTGAATGCCTTAATAATTATGAGGGTGAGATTGAAGCTAAGAGGAAATCATTTTCAGAACTTCTTCCCAAACTCACAAAAGAACTAGAAGATATTTATGTAGAACGGCTGTGGATGTCACACATGAAAAGAGATCCAATTCACAAGAAGTTCATGCAGACAAGAGATAACTTAATTGACGCAAATTTCCTCGACCGCGAAGAAGCTTTATATTCCGCAGTAGAGAAGAGAAATTTTCTTGCAAGCGTCTTTTAGAAAAACGACAACATTAGTCAGAAAATGAAAGCGAATAAATTGTTGTATTTCTATGTTCCCGAGAGAATCGACCTGACAACGACCCGCTTGGCCTATTTGCCCTCTTTGTCCTTGTTGGCCTTTTATGGTCTCTCTCGCCCATGACAGACCAAAAATCAGAAGAAGACATTTCGTGCATCTGTTCCTCGAGTTGTAAACATATTCATTATGACCTCTTTTAGAATGTTCACATCTACCGAACCAGATTCGAACCGGTGCCCCATGTCGACCTTACATCGACCCTACAATTATAATTTATATTGTTTAATGACGATAACCTCATGTACAGCGGCCCACGCACACGTAGTGTAACATGAGCTGAAGCGAAATCACGCACACCTCACATACGTCTCGCGTACGATCTTAATCAGTGCTTAAACTTTGCGTGCGACCTTATACTGCTTTAAACTGATTGGTAGATTTTATCATCACATTGTTTTCCACCAATCAGATCAGTTTGTTACAGATTTTTGCACTGTGATTACCGAAAATTGCACTGTGATTACAGAAAATTGAACTGCTGTTTGGGATTAACTGCACTGAAATTAACCAATCACAGTCGAGTAACATTTTTATTTATATAATAACCTTAAGAATTCATGCGATTTCATTGGTCGAGAGCTATGATCTTTTAGAGGACAGACGCACGGAATTACGTCATAAGTTTTTAAAATGTCGAAAATATTTGAAAATTCCACTGAAATTATACAAATTGAATGAATTCATGCAATTCAATCTATTAACATCAATAAATACCTTAGCCTCCTGCGCAGACGTTGTTAGTGGCTGCGCAGGAGGCTATAGATACCTTCGATAAATGTGCAAAAACCACTCACAAAAGCTACCCACTCGGCAAATCTCAATTCAGTCATTCAGATGTGACTTCAAATTCTGAAACCGGTCTTCGAAAACAAATACTATTTCGGTCATTTGACCCTGTCGATGTCTCATTTCCCAGCTGGTTTCTTCACTTCGTGCAACATAGGTAATGTTAAGTGCTTTTCAATTGCCATTGTTGATCAGAACAAATAATTGCTTTTTTATCACACGTTTTTATTCCAATGTTTTTTCAATGTTTTGATGAATTTTTAGTTTTTCCTGATTTATTACCGTCTAGCGCATTCTAAGCTTAGCCAATCAGAATTCAGCACGTGACTTAAGCGAGCCAATAGAATTTCGTTATATGTGTAGATCATGTACGCGTGATATTTGCAAAATTTCGACTTCCAATTGTTTGGAGGAATAAAAATAAACTGTTTACATGTTTAATTCGGGAATATTTTCAATTCAGTTATTATATAAAACAAATAGATTACAATTTCCCGTTGTCTGTTCAGTTATAGATACACAGTATGACGTCATATGTGGTAAGAACAAAAAGTGCTCACTCGCCTAGGCGAATCGTGGACACTTTTTTGTTCTTACCACATATGACGTCATACTGTGTATCTATATATAACTGAACAGACAACGATTAAATGATTGTAATCTATTTGTTAAGTATATTATTACTGTATATAGCAGACGAATAGTCATTATCACATGTCCAATATTCGTGCAAGAGTTTCCTTGCAATACGACAGGCAGAAACAAAAGGAAAGCATATTCTGGTATAGTGTAGGTTTTGACTCTGAAAGGAAGAAAATGTTAGCAAAAATTCATGCGCTATGTGCATTGTCTTCTTTAAACTGAACATTCAGATAATACAGGGTGTATCAAAAAAAGTAAGACAATTTTGAAATTGCTCTCAATTCCACAATTCTGTTCATGAAATGTAATTTCTGCTATATATGGATTGCTTGAGTTCTTAAATTATGGAAAATATAAAAAATTTTGAAAATAGTAAATTTTGCTATCCAGGGGGGTGGTCAACTTTTGCTCCCCTATAACTGGCTTGCGCACGGAAATGACAAAAGGTATTCTTTATTTGAGTTCATGCATGAAAAGTTCGCTATTTGTTGCATTTATGATAAAATTTCGGCAAAATTTTACCGAGTACAAATCCTACGAAAGCCTATGAAAACGTTGCATTTTTCTCTGTTGGTGCTGTTCTTGCTTCATTATGAATTCATTTTTACTCCCATGAGAGTTCCGTGGAATTGCCATGGAATTTGTGCTTTCGAGTTGTTTGTGCTGAAACGCATTTTCTCGTATAATACCCCGTACACTTTGAAATGGCGATGCCACAATTTACCCCGCAGCAGAGAGCTTTTATGGTATCAGAGTTCCTCCGTAGCAACAACATAAACTTGGTTCGCCAAAGTTTCACAAAAGAATATCCAGATGTACGATGCCCTTCACGTGCGAATACGTGAAGGGCATCGTACATCTGGATATTCGTTCGTGAAACTTTGGCGAACCAAGTTTATGTTGTTGCTATGGAGGAACTCTGATACCATGCATAAAAGGTCTCTACTGCGGGGTAAATTGTGGCATCGCCATCTCAAAGTGTACGGGGTATTATACGAGAGAATGCGTTTCAGCACAAACAACTCGAAAGCACAAATTCCATGGCAATTCCACGGAACTCTCATAGGAGTAAAAATAAATTCATAATGAAGCAAGAACAGCACCAACAGAGAAAAATGCAACGTTTTCATAGGCTTTTCGTAGGATTTGTACTCGGTAAAATTTTGCCGCAATTTTATCATAAATGCAACAAATAGCGAACTTTTCATACATGAACTCAAATAAAGAATACCGTTTGTCATTTCCGTGCGCAAGCCATTTTTAGGAGAGCAAAAGTTGACCACCCCCCTGGATAGCAAAATTTACTATTTTCAATTTTTTTTATATTTTCCATAGTTTAAGAACTCAAGCAATCTAAACATATAAAAAATTACATTTCATGAACAGAATTGTGGAATTGAGAGCAATTTCAAAATTGTCTTACTTTTTTTGATACACCCTGTAGAGACCCATGCCTGCTGAGTTGCTATAGAGACACCTGCATCAACATATGTTAATGAATATGTTCGCTAATCATATTATTCACTCAAATTCACAGTTTTTAATTTCGTTTCTTCCAGTCCGTTAATTTTAAAGTCGCATTTTTATTATTTTATTTCATATATCCAGTATGTATGCCCGATAAAGCAACGACTATTTGAAGTAATGTAATCATTGATTAGAAGAATGAAAAATCTTTCTCTCAGCTCATCCCAAAAAACAATTTTGGTTCTCATACTCGGCAAGTGTTTAAATTTTTCTTATATGAAAGGCTAAAGAAAATTTTAAGTCTGATATGAAAATATGCAAAAATTGAAATTACATGCGTATGTTGGCAAAAATTACAGTTGTCGAGAATGCGAAAATTTAGGGGTTTTGTGACAACAGAGTGTTATGCAGGATGCTCTAATATTTGAAACCAGAAACATGAGACGGAGCTGGTTGTATAAACTACTTCTTAACTACCTCATTCGTAATGAAATTGTACTAAAACACACTGTCGATCAGTTCTTCCAATTTATTATTCTTGCCAATATTTTATGTCACACCAGGACTATTAACTATTAACTACTAACTGTGTTTCTCCTTATAATTATTATTCCAGACTGCATTCTTTCTAATCATTAAATATCAACCTTTAGTTAATTTTACATTGGATTGCATGTTTTTCAATGCTACAATCTATGCTTGTGTGATGCCCGGTGTGGATGTACACTCAGAGTAAGTTGAGTAACATCACACAAGCACATTATATATATTATACTCAGAGTAACATCATGCAGAGTAACATCATCTATTATACTCAGAGTAACATCACACAAGCATATATATATATATATATATATATATATATATATATATATATATATATATATATATATATATATATATATATATATATATATATATATATAATATATATATATATATATATTTAACAATTATACCATGAGCTGGAGTCGTATATGAGCTGATAGCCGACGAGGTGCGTAGCACCGAGTCGGCTATCAGCCATATACGACGAGAGCGAATGGTATAATTGTTTTATAATATAGTCTAATAGCCATTAACTGAAGCAATAATTAATTATCCTCTGTTACAATGTCTTGACAATTTGTTCGGCCAAAAACCGCTTGGCCTTGAAAATTTGAAATACTTTTGTTCACAACTCGAAGACGAAGTGAAAGAAATGGTTTTAGAACCGGTATATCTCACAGAAAAGCTCAGATATATTATACAGATGTTTGGTAGTATAGTATATAAGTGCTTGTTGACTACAAATTCATTTGTCTTTCGTTGCAAACTTTTCTGAACAATTTATATTCTCAATGAACATGTTTTTCGTTGTTGTTTCGGTATTAATTCTTTAAAAAACTTGTCTTTAAACTAATTTCTATGTAATAAATGTATTTTGCTAACCTGTCAAATTTTTTTGAGAGTTTTTCCTTGTACTATCATCTTTCTCAAAGCGAATATTTTCCTTTTTCCTGCTTCGCAAAACTCATGTAGTTTTTCGACCGCCATCTTGTTTTTCGCTACTCGCCGTATATGAGCTGATATACGGCGAGTAATTCAACCAATCAGATTGCAGAACAGCTCATATACGGTGAATGACTATATTATAAATATATATATATATATATATATATATAGTTTTTCGTTTTACCTCAAAAAACCACAACAGTCTGTTTCATCCGTATAGGAATCATTTTCATCGTTGCACAGCGTTTCTATTTGCACGATTAGAAAAAATGGCAATCATGTCCATGTTGTGGTTTTTTGAGGTAAAACGAAAAACTATATTACGCTCAATCTATATGGTATTGAGCACTGTTTGTGTTTCGTAAACCAAAATCTTAAGCTATATATATATATATATATATATATATATATATATATATATATATA
>CACRXK020016248.1:0-11521 GCA_902702795.2 Paramuricea clavata | reverse complement strand
TCCCATAACACTGAAGCAGCGTACTCGAAAGGCCTTGCATTGCCTTGTATTGTAACTATGAATATTTTTCACAGGCATTAAAAAGTTATCAAATAGTGAGTGAACGCTTGAAGGGTTGACAAACAATTTATGTGTTAATATAGCAGTTTTTAATTTGACAATATTTTCAAATTTTAATATTTCAAATAATTGATAATAATAACTAATAAGATGATGCAGATTGTCTATTGTTTACAAAGAAGATACTACGAACACAATTATTTTGTTTCACAGTTAGTTTTTTTAAATTATCAAGTAGTATATAGTCTTTCATTCGCAATAGAAATATAATGTGCTCTAGCAGTTCATTTAAAATCATTTAAAGCACGACAGTTCCTAATTTCTGAAGGTTAGAGATTGTTAAAGATTTCTGTTGCACTGCCCTGGAAGGTACCCATACAACAGGCAACAAAGACATGAATAAGAATGAAAAATATCGGTGGCATGAAACGGGTGGGCCATGCTATATATTATAAGTCATGCCACATTACAGTACAGCACAGCACAATACAATGCAGTACAGTGTAGTACAGTACAGTACAGTACAGTACAGTACAGTACAGTACAGTACAGTACAGTACAGTACAGTACAGTACAGTACAGTACAGTACAGTACAGTACAGTACAGTACAGTACAGTATGTGAATATGTTTCTACATAACATGGCTCGGCGCTTCTACATATATTGGCATGTGAGAAATTTCGTTGCAATTTAATTGGCTGGAAATTCACAGTTACCTTCCCGATACTAGCTGAATTGGGCAAAATTAATGAGCCTGCCATCCCTATTGTGTACCCTCTTTGAGGAGCCCGTCGTCTGTCGCCCTTTTAAAAATGTGCATGAAGTAGAAGATATATACATATACTAAAAGTTTAGAAGTATATTAAATCTATATTAAGTTTGGTACAAATTTACATATCATACTTATATTACAATAAATGTTGTTACTTCTTTTCCTTTGATTTTTGTGCAATTTTTCTTATCATTGAATAAGGCTAAGAAATAAAATAGATCTAAATAGTAAATGAAACATGACACAACATTCACGCCACAGCCCAATGTAGCATAGCATAGCATAGCATAGCATAGCATAGCATAGCATAGCATAGCATAGCATAGCATAGACTTTGTAGTGTACAGGGTATCCCGAATAGTCCCCCCCCCCAGACATATATACATGTTGCGATTCTAATGTATGACGAAAATAAATTTTCTAACATACACATTATAAGAGCTAGAACGTTTGTTTGCATTGAATTTTACACAATCTAAAACTCCAATATTTGACAAACATTTCCCGTTTGGCAGGGATGCTTTATTTGCAAACAAGTGCCACAATATTTCTTTTATTTTTTAACAACCCCCCTCACTCACCCCTGCATCGGGATATAAATTAACAGGTGTTAGCTGATTGCATCTCCTTGCCTAGTTTTAAAATTAGTCTATAATGGGAATTGTCTATTAAACTAAACGTACCAAATAAGTTTCTGGAATAGGAAGATCACCCTCAAAATTTGTCAGTTTCCGATCACCTCCAAATTCTAACAAGATATGAATAATATTCTCCATACGGCGACCGCTGGCTGTGTGCAACGGTGTATTCCCAGCAAAAGTTTGTGCATTTACATTGGCATCTTTTAAGAGCAGGAATCTGGTTACAATAGGATTGTGAGCTTCAACCGCATGATGTAGAGCTGTTCGTCCGCTTTTACTGTCCTACAAGAGCAGAAATTAAAGTAGAAGGATATTCAAACATGTGTGATTCCAATTCATTGTCAAAATGTACGGTTATTCTTACATGTAGATCCCGTTCATTATATAATAATCATTAACCCACTGAGTGGCAGCACTCTCCCCCTGACGAGTAAAATCGTCTGGCGTTAGACAGTAAAATAACCTGGTGTTAAACAGAGTAAAATAATAAAGTAGGGCGCATTTGGGCGCATTGCCACTTAAAGGGTTAACGCGACTTTCTCCGCCAAAAGTGTTAATTATTTTTGAAGCCGAATGTGAATAAACTATCGGAATATTTATGCCAATACACCCTTGCGGGAAGTACGTCACTTTGGCTACAAAGCCTCATTTTCGTGTATCAGGTAAAGCCCACGTCTCAATTACGAAAACGAGGCTCTACAGCCAAGATGACTTGCTTTCCGGAAACGTGTATTAAAGAAAGCTATAGTTAACGCTTAATGTGAGAAATTTTTAGTATAGTTGACCAAACTATGTTTAAATGTTGACCAAATAAAATGTCTCAACCATTGAAACGACATAGGCAAGGGATTTGTAAATGAATTGCACGAACCGGTGGCATTGAGACGAAGATTGGCTAGAGCTTATCATTTACAAATATTGACTATATACTGTAGCTTCCATTCATTGGGCAAGCAAAGTATAATTCTCCACAGTCTACGCAGAGCAATTGTCTATAGCCTGTATACACAACAACATATTTTCAGTGCATCACTTCATAAGCTCTTTATTTTTGAATAACTGTTCGAGTGTCAGAACAGCACCAGATAATCCATCAGGAGTTTGTATTGCCTGCCACAAGAAATGGTATGTAGAAATGGCCAGTGTGACTACAACAACAAATGAAAGGAGTGTTTGAAATTCATTTTTATTCCAGCGTATTAATCAGGTGGAAGAAGCTTCTTCCCTAACTTCATCAGTGTTTAGTTCGTTTGCATGTTACCGACCAGGGCAATCCGAAACTTTTGTGAGCACGTGACGAAACATAACTTTTCGGGCTGTTTTTGTTTCCGGCTGCTTTCGATCGTCACAGATCGGGTGCGTCTTGAAAAAACTGACCTTCATATTCTTGAATCTTGAACTTCTTCAAATTCTTTAAGTAATACGACATCGAAGATAGGAACAAAGAAAAGTGGTTTTGCACATTATGACTCAAACATGTCTACGTCAATGACAACATTTTATATAATAAACTCAGTTCTGCTTTTCATTGGACGAGAGCCATGATCATTATAGAGGACAGACGCACAGATGATGCCATTACGTAATATCTTTAAGCCAATCAGCATGTTTTTTTAAAGCATCAGGTACCAACGACCTGCGTTATCATGTATAGATCATAGATCACGTCAAATGGATATAAATCATTCCGTTGTTTCGATACGAGCTAAGATGTGTTGATTTTTCAATTTTATTATATAAAGCAAATGGATACATTTTGCTGTTGTCTGTTATAGATACGCAGAGGAGGTGGTAACAATATCAGTGACCCACTTACCATGCACATTATGACGTCATACTGTGTATCTGAACAGATAACGGGCAAAATGTTATCTATTTGTTAAATAAATATTATAAAACTTTTCATGATAATTTTCTCTCACCTTCAGGTCGACATCAGCACCCATTTCCAACAACTGTTCAATCACTTCACAACTTCCAGACAAAGTTGCAAGATGAATTGGCGCTAAACCTGGTAACAGTTTTCTCAAATATTTGTAAAAGATTCATATCACAGTTAATAATGTAGAAGTATGTATAGATCCATTTTCAAATTATATTTTGTGAAAATACGATATCTCTCTAAACTAATCAATTTGTTTAAGACTAATTT
The DNA here is from genome assembly GCA_902702795.2 of Paramuricea clavata. Lineage (NCBI taxonomy): Eukaryota > Metazoa > Cnidaria > Anthozoa > Malacalcyonacea > Plexauridae > Paramuricea > Paramuricea clavata. Next base: position 7,895 of record CACRXK020016248.1, on the reverse strand, counting down.
CTTTCTGTGACAACTGTCAATGGCAGAACAAAAAATTGTGTAATTAAATTTGTACTAAATAAACACCTTTGTCCTCAACCTAGGCCCTGGGGACGAGGTTGCTTTGTCCTTCAAGCCCTTGTTGACCTCACATCTGCACTGCAATTTAGTTCATCCATTTCTCACTCCCTTCTCTTATTTTTTCTGTTTCTTTGTTTCTTTATTTTTCATTCTTTTCTTTCTTTCATTCTTTCTCTCTCTCTCTATCCAAAAATATTCTGGGGACTTTTCTAGAACTAAATGGTCCCGTGGTGCGATAAATTTCCAAGATTCTTTCTGATCTATATATATCCATCCCTGGATATATATAGGTCAGGAAGAATCTTGGAAAATTGAGGAATATATTGAATTCTATGCTGTTTGGCAAATTATATTCAGTACTCAAGGTCGAGCGGAAAACCTCATGGATATGGACAATTTATCAAAGATATAAAAGTAACGTCAACAAGTTACATATATATATATGTATCCATAGTTTTTTACTTTATTACCTTCAAAATTTTTCAAATCAACATTAATTGATTTTTCACTGTCTTTAGGAGTAATCTTTCTCAGTGCGTGTATATCTTCAACGTCGGCATTCTTACATGCTAAATGTAAAGCAGTTTGACCATTGCGGTCAATGGCGTTTACGTCTGCTTCGTGTAGCATTAAATATTCTACTATACTAGGTTGACATGTCAGTACAGCCAAATGTAGCGGAGTCTGAAAGAGAAATTGATAATATTTGGCTTGTTACTCATTCCTGCTATCCCACTGGCAATATTACAATAATTAACGGTTTTGAAACTGGATAAAATTTTTAGAACTCATCATCTATATGTTTTTGAAAAGGTTGATCGTCACGTGTGTGTTGTTTTTCTCGCCTATCACTATACTAACCAATAGCAGTGATTTCGTTTGATTTATGGACGTTTCGTCCCCTCTTGCCACATGAATTCGTCCATCTGGACTCTTTCAAATATATTAATCACATTAATATATATGTAAACGCGGTCAGACACTTTTGCATTTCGTTGCATTTGCGGAATGTGGAGTGAATGTGAAAACCTGTATTTTTTATGGATTGTAGTAATACGAAATATTTTTAAAATTTTATTATTACCGATAACAGAGAATTCTAACCATGTTATACGTTTTATTAGGGCCACAGGGGACGAAACGCGATGGGAGACGAAACAGTTTATAGGGGAATAAATGTACTATGTCTATTGGTTGATTTGGCGAAAATGACAATAAAACGGCTATTGTTTACTAAACGTGAACATGCAAAGATATAAATGTGGAGTTCTACAGGGTGTATCATAAAAAACGGAGTCCTCACATAAAGTGTAAATTTCAAAGCGAATATGAAAGTTACTTACATTCTACATTATACTTGCATTCTTTCGAAATCGCGATCTTTCAGCTATTCTATATACTTTATTTTATAAAGTTTGGAGTTATTGCTGGAGAGCTGTGTCAATTTAAGTAAGTGCAATTGGAAAATTAAAAAAACGTAGATGTGCTGAATTCACAATTTATTTAAACGTTCCAAAAAATAAGTTGGAAGTACACATTTACTCAACGTGGCCTCCATTTCACACAAGTTCGTTCTTTGTCTCATATCCAAGACAACTCTTCTTCTTCCCGAGTTCCCTGTATTTCGATTTAAACTTTATGGGGTGGTTCTTCCATTCAATGCATGCAGTCGGTATTTGTTGACATTACGCCAAACGCTCGATGAAGATTATGTCCTGGAAAAGCTATTTGAAATTGTCGTAACACTGCAACAACGCTTTTTGTTTCAAAATACTTTTCAACAATGAATGTTCTTTCCGGAATTGTTAGCTTTGGCATTATGAACGGTGATTGTAAAGTTTTAAACAACAACGTACTTAATTAAGTCCCCAAGGGACTTCGAAGATTAATATTTCGAAGCATCTAAAAACGAGCGCTTGTACTAAATTCTTTTTATTGCGATTAGCTTTAGTTCAAAATTTTTTCAAGAAACCCTTCATTCGAAAATTCAATGCAATTCTCCTCTAGGTATACCCAAGCAGCTCGGCAAGTCTTGCTTTCGCACAAACAAATCTTGATTCACTTAGGTTTCTTGAGTGACCACAACGTACACACTCTACCTATACCTCATCACCAGTTGCATTGCCGAAGCCGAAGCTTCAGTGAAGTGTTTCGCTCTGAATAGCCGGTTTTTGAGCAAGTGGTATATAGATCTTCTTGGCTTAATTTGAAGGGGGAAGTGTTTTGCAAGTTTGCAAGAAGAGGGAAGTGTTTTGCAAGCATCGGCACCCAACGTGTAGCCAATTCGTCAGGCAGTTTTGAGTCGCACTTAATTGCACTATTGCTCGCAAGCTTCTCTGTACAGAAGTCTCCTTTTTGAACTGCTTTTTATCCCATTTCAGACCAAGTAGCTTGCCTGTTTTCTATATTTATCGTTCAATTGTTGTTTCGCAAAACTGGTGTCATCACTAACTATTATCACTAACTATTATTATGATTGTTAATTTTGTTCCAACTCTTTGACGTTTGATTTTCACTTGTGTAAATGGAAAGAAACTTCTTAAAATAATTCGACTTCTTTTCGTGCACTTCTTGTACCGAAGTTCTTCCAGTTACCAAAATCATCGACGTACAACTTTTTCTTAATTTCTTCGCTTACGCTACGCCTCCTCCAGTGAACTTACCAACAACCACGCATCGGGTTATGGGAATGGATTATGCAGGCCCACTATACGTTACCGAAAGAAAGGATTGCATGTAGTAGCAGCACTCTGGGTAAAAAATATGGATAGTTAGAAGAATATTAACCGATCGACTACAAACCGAACGAATTGTGTAAGCACTGTAAGGATACTGTTTAGACGTGGTTCAAGTAGCCGGCATGAGTTGAACAAGAGACTAATCAACTAGAACAAATTGTGAGAAAAGAAGAAGAGTTGTAACTAGAATGTGAAAGAGGTATTCAATAGAAGCATCTGGAATTATCAATGGTTTGATCAAAGAACTTTTGGAACTTCCAGGTCTTCGGTATCTCAGACCTTCACATCTTTGTAGATACATCTTAGACATATGGCACAGTTATCAATATTTATACAAGGATGGGACTATCACCTGCTGTTTAGTCGCTTAATTAATTCAAGTGTTGCACCTTTACAAGCTGTGAGCAGGTCCTCGTTTAAAATTAATGGCTGCTGTTTCTGGGTTACAGCTTGCAACTGCTACCTTAAAGTGCTCAACATTACGCCTTCACGGTGGATATTATGATGGCCTGACAGTATAAGTCTAGGTCAAAAGTTTGTCTATAGCTGGAATCATCCATTGGGAAAAGTTTTCCAGAGGCCGTGAATAGCTAAGCTGTACTTCTTTTGCATCTTTTGCAAGTCGATTAATTTGAACAGAAAGGAGACATTTTAAATGACTTTGTTGAGCTCTGTCATTGAAGAGGGAATGTCCTGGATTTAGTACGGCTTTCTGTGAATAAACCGACCCGCAGGCTAATTGCGAATTGAACGTGTTATGAAAGTTTACAACTTATAAGAAAACACGTTGTTGATACACTTTTAGAGTCATTTTTTCATAAGTATAAATTTCGTTAAAGTTGCAACGTATTGCATGCCCTTCTTTATACGTATAAAAGTTTGATGTCAATTTAGTCATCTGTCAGGTCTTTCTGCCTTTAATCGTTGCCTTTTTTTCTTCTTTGTGGTAACTGATGTCCTGCTTATCATACCAGGGAGCTTGTGGTCTGTTTCTTAGCCCAAGATCGGTATAGGATCGTTCCTCTCAATTCCTCGTTCCTCTCTTTCATAAAAAGTAGTGTATACCAATGACAGTTTCCAGAAATAAAACATAAACCTTTCACAAGATTCATTTCCTGTATAAGAACCTTAGACAAAGAGAAATAGAGAGACGCATATGAGAAGGGTCATTTTACCTGAAGTAATTCGTTTTGAATGTCGATCCCCTTGACCTTGTTATTCTCCTGTTTTCTTCTAACCATAGCCAATATTGTTGCAAATGTTAAATTGATATTTTTGTGAACTATAGCCAAGTGTAGAATCCTAAATGGTTTCAATGTAAAAATACATGTAAATACTACATAAATATGATAAATATAAAATATTCTAATGTAGGTTTGCCGCCATGCCAAGCATACACAGCATGCCACTGTTTTTTGAAACCGAGATGAAGTATATTGCAACATTCTTATCATTCTTTCTTATTTGGACATATTAACTGTTGTACAGTGGCCGTAAAGACGGCCGAAATCATATTTCCGTGTAGCCCTCCGCAGGCATCCCGTGATCACATGGGTTTCTCGGCTTCAGATGCTTGCGGAGGAGGCTATGTGTGACTCAGAATGTTTTTTATGCATATGCCAGTAACCGGAAATTAAAGAATGTAAATGGTAATTGATCGTATTTAAATACAATTTAAATTGTTAAAGTATTTCAATGGACTCTACATTATATATATATATTTCAGCGGTTTGTGGTTTTAAAAAATTATATATTGTTAATAATAAGTATTTTTGTTTGTTGAGGTTGTCAGTGACAGTGGAGTCTCATACTGATTAAATAATGACTGAAAAGCGAATTGTGTCATAATACATATTGTACTGATATCTGCATTCCTTTAATACACAACTCCTTCTGCATGAGATGAACGAATATTAGACTAGTATAAATTAGTATAAAATAGTATATTTTTAAATATAAAATATTAAAGTGAAGAGATGTATACTCACGTATCCCCGTCTTCGTCTTTTTGAAACAAACTGGGATATTTTAATAAAGTTTGAACAAGGTTTTCTAGTACTGGATTTGACTGTTTACCAGTGGCAGTGGTTGCTATCTCACTGCTGGAACTGCTTTTGATATCTGCTTTATCTTTTGTTTGACACGTAGCCTGCTTTATCTCTGCCTCTTGCCCTTGTTGACGCTGGAGTAACCCTTTCTTTGGACTTGTATTGCTTGGTCTAGGCCTATGCCTATGGATATGTCTATGAGGAGAGGTTTGTTTTAAATCGTCTTGTTGCTTTTCAGTGTCAAAAGTGGTTTCTTTCTGTTGTAAGACAAGTGATTGAACAGATGCTTCAAGTTCGTAGTTTCTCTTCTTCTCATGAGTACTAATATCCTCGTCACTCAATTGATGGACCGTTCGTCTTTTTCGTGAAGAATGGTCAGATATTTCAACTGTTATACCGCTATAATCGCCTTGTTCTAAGCTTGTTTGATCACTGATTGTTTCGCACCTGTTTGTTCGTTCGAGCTCTGATTTTTCCCGATCAGTGTGCGTGTCAGTGCTCTCCATTCACCTATATGAATCATCCAAATGCATTCACTTAGTCTAAGACTGTAAGGCCACGGTCACGCGTCGAACTTTTCATGCGCCGAACCTAATCAAGTGCAAATGAAGTGAAACAAAGAACTTAGCTCGTTAACATTAGGTTCGGCGCATGAAAAGTTCGACCGGTTTGACACTGGCCTAAGTCTAAGCCGAGAAAATTTCAAACATGATCTCTTGCACTGCCCAAGTGCCACCATTCACGCTTTGGCCTGGAAGTATACCTGTACATGCTAATTTTGGGGACGGCCAAGTTTCCACTTGGTTCAAAAGACTCAAATAGAGAAAAACAGAAAAATACGAGTATATTTCAGGTAAATTGTACTCGTTAGAAAACGTGCTCGTTCCTATGACTAATGGTGGTTAAATTAAAAATGCATAAATTTGCCAGTAATGCCACTGGCAATATCTGCATGGTGAGGGTGAGTTACGTAATATTACAATGACAATGTCGATGTAACTTTATATATTGATCTATTATTACATATATTAATTCGCCAAAAAATACTTCGACTTCATCGACCGATTCGATAATCCAAGCGTTTGATAACAGTTATGAGACAAATAACTGATTTCAGCTTTCAATATGCACTCGTTTAATATCAAAAGGCTTTTCACAAAGCAATAGACAATTCCCATTATAGACTAATTTTAAAACTAGGCAAGCAAAGAGATTCAAATAAATCGACACAGCTAGAAAGAACATACTAAAATTAGTAAAATTGCGACTGAAGTTTGGTTGTAAAATGTTGTAAAATGCGGAAAATATAGCTTGCAAAGACCCAAGTTTTGTATTTGTATTGCGTGCGGAAATACGCAGAGTCAACGCGTATGCTTGTCTGATACAGCTGTCTGTGACATACACACATTTCAGTCCTATTAATAGCAAGCAAGAGCTTTATAGTTCTAAAGTCGGAATATTCTAGATTTTTCCTTCGTAAAGGTTTTTTCCCAAATGGCCGAAATATTAATATTAATAATATGAACAGGTTGAGCCAATAATATCATGCAGTATAGTATTGTATATAAGCTTGGATGAATTGGTTTTTCATGAAGAAATCAAGTCTGCTAAACAGAGTAATATTAATTCCTTATACTTTTCACTTTTCATAAACGTCCGGGTATCGATGTATAGTATTCAACTTTGCAAAAAAATCGTCTTGCTTTCACGCGAATTTCGCATCAACGTCATTGTTTACACCCAATATGTCCGCAACTGCATTAGCGGTGGCATCATTTATATACCTACCTGAGATTCTGTGGCCATGTCTACTGTGTTAGATGATGATTTGTTTCATCTTTAACATTCCAGAATATTGCCATTGCTAGCTAACAAAAGAAAAATGTTCTAACAGCAACAGTTAAAACGCAGAATTTCAGAATATGCTCGACTTCTGAGGGAATTCCCCCCAAATCTGCTATTAGCTGATTTGCATATGTATTCGGGATGTGCAAGTGCTTTCGCGCAATTTGATTGGTTGCAGCTTAGCTCCATATACTTGCATATTCTGATGATATTCGCCTGAGGGTTTCGCAAAACACGTACAAAGAAAGGAACAAAGTTTAGTATTTTTTAAAGCTATTTCTAATGAATAAAATTACGAAAAGCTTGTAAACACTGTTTTGTTTACAACTACAGTATTAATACGGAAGCTGAAGCACGTCTCTGGGATGGTAACTCGCGTTAACTCGCCGCGTGATGTTCCGAGTTAGAGAGATTTAAGGCGAGGTTAGGTGATTTGAGGCGACCGTTTTGGCTATTTAAGGAACATGTAGACGACTTGTGCTGAGTTAGGGCGATTAAATGATTTGACAAGATTGAAGCCAACATATAATTATACGAATTAAGGCATAATAGTTGAGTTAAGAGTCCAGAGCTGGCCTCAATGGATGCGCCTCAGTTGTAATTGCTCGATTTTTGTATCTGCGAAGCAGATATATATGCTATCGCAAACGTGCCGTGACCGTACCGTACCGTACCGTATCCCTAGCCATTCAGCGACGGGCTTATATAATTCAGGCAATTTATGCCAATTTAAGCCAATCAGCGATTCGTTTACATCAATTGTTTACATCGTGCCCGCATCTAACCTGCGAACGGGCATACTTTAGCCTCGTCAGGCCTCGTGTATAAATCGTGTTATTGTTTCAAAAATATCTTGATATTTTTATCAATTTATCTTGAATTGGCTGTCTTTTTTTATTCCGAAGTTTATATTTATCAACATGGAATCTCATCCTCATCTGGTAAGTAGTCAAATACCACATATTATATATTTAAATACCAAATTTGTGCAAATATATGTCCCACATATTTTACAATATATGAGTTCGCCAGTTCGGCAAATATTTACTATACTATCTATAGTTAAATATTGCCGTATCTTCGGCGTAGAGTTTACATGGAATGCACTCTGGAATTTTTTATTAATATATTACACTGTATAAAATATTGGATATTTTCGAGGATATTTTAAGCCATTTATCAACATAGTTCACAAAAAAATTTA
>CACRXK020016247.1:5000-11523 GCA_902702795.2 Paramuricea clavata | reverse complement strand
GGGGGGGGGCATTGAAAATTTTAAAAACTTCGAGGGGGGGCATCGAAATTTACCGATAACCTCAACAGGGGCCCTCTAAAAATATGAGCTTTTTTCAAGACATCTTCATCCCCCTCCCTCGGTGTAATAAATGTACTTTCCCTAAACGTGATATCCATAATACTGAAAAATATCGATATTCCGATATATCGAAAATTTCAATATCGAGTAATCGGAGTTTATAAAAAAAGATAATTATCGGTATATCGATATACCGCAACAGCCTATTGATAAGTACACTCATTCTTGTTAGCCAATTGATTTGATCTTTACGCAATTCAGCCAATTCGGCTGCCATGTAAAATGTATTAAACTATCTATCTATCTATCTATCTATCTATCTAGCCATCGTACCTGTTCGGCTGTTCCTCTTTCGATACGAAACTTCGAGCGGCGAGTTATCAAACGGCACATTCAAGTGTATAAATTAATTATGGATGATTTCAATTCATTACGAATATTTCTTACTCTTCTTCTTTAAAATATTGAGAGGCAATGTCACGTATTTGCAATGAAAAGTGTTCAAAACCTAAAATCTTTTTGGCGTTTCTCTCAAAATTACTTTGTTTTAGCTTTATTCTCTACAATGTATAGAGTTAGCTACCTTTTTAAATGCGTCTGCCGGTTGAGAAACATAAAATAATAGTTTAAAATTGCCAATTAAAATACAATTATCAATGATGCCTTAAAATTGACGCTATATTTACAGCCATTTAAGCAAAACGTACTGAACTTCAAACATCATTGTCTCTTTGGCGCATCATCTAAAATCTCTTCATTTTAGCATTATTTTACAGATAAAGCACTAAACATACTTTTTAAGGGTTTTTTTACCGATTGAGAAACGTATCGAAAAATAAAAATTTTGATTTTAGTCATAATCTCATGTGGTATATTATACGCATTAGTTTTGAGCGCGTGTTACGTAACATACAAAAAATCTCATTTAAACTACGGATTTGGGAACAATGCTATACCAAGGCAGCATTCACTACCCTGTGGGTAAACTAGTTGTAATGCTATTATCCTCGCGCAGGTTTTTCAAAGCGAGCTTTTGTTGGCGTGAAAGGTTGCAAGTTGTTGGTGGTTTGCTGTATTTCAGGATGTTTGTGACAGTAGCGCGTATGGATTCTTTGTCACTTTCAGGGAGGTCTCGAATTCCTGATTCTATACTTGCTACGATCTTTGGTACAGGGATTGCTTTCGGTGCTGGTGCAAAATTGAAACCATATCGTAGGACTCTTGTCTCGGCAGGTGTTAGTTGATGGCCGGATAGGTTAATCACCCATCTGTCCTTGTCAATGTAATCGCTACTGTTTGTGGCGTCTAACTTAGCGAGTTTATGGACGTGTCTGGTCTGAACTGTTTCCTTAACTCTCTCAGCGTTGTGTTTTACGACATTGTCTAACATATCCCAATGTTCTTGTGGCAAAATTGATAAAAGCTTTTGCTTGCATTCCAGACGAATATGCTCTAATTGTTTGATGCGTTGGTGTCCATGATTTATACGTAATCTCACGAAACCCCAACCGGCCTTAGCGGCGATCTTACGGCCTTCATAGCAGTTGATGGGAGGATTGAAACGGAGGCTCGGCGGTAATATCTTTGCTCTTTTAAGTTCATGGTTGAACGTAAGGTGTTGTTTTTGCTTTGTAATGTTGATGGATTTCTTTTCCAAATTTCTGGCTAATTTCATAACTTCTGAACCATAACGAGTATTAATAAGATTAAAAATGTTAAAATTGTAACCAGGATTAGACATATTATTAAGATGTAGAAAGGTTGACGCTGGTTTGATAAAAACGTTAAAAACTACGTTTATTTAAAAAGATGTTAAGACGTTTCGACCAGTAACTTAGGACTTCGTCAGTTAAAAAGTTAACTAGGTTCAACCGTTCAACCATGAACTTAAAGGGCAAAGATATTACCGCCGAGCCTCCGTTTCAATCCTCCCGTCAACTGCTATGAAGGCCGTAAGATCGCCGCTAAGGCCGGTTGGGGTTTCGTGAGATTACGTATAAATCATGGACACCAACGCATCAAACAATTAGAGCATATTCGTCTGGAATGCAAGCAAAAGCTTTTATCAATTTTGCCACAAGAATTTGAATTTATCACCCATCTGTCCTTGTCAATGTAATCGCTACTGTTTGTGGCGCCTAACTTAGCGAGTTTATGGACGTGTCTGGGGTTTGGGATATGTTAGACAATGCCGTAAAACACAACGAGTTAAGGAAACTTTTCAGACCAGACACGTCCATAAACTCGCTAAGTTAGGCGCCACAAACAGTAGCGATTACATTGACAAGGAATTAACCTATCCGGCCATCAACTAACGCCTGCATGCCGAGACAAGAGTCCTACGATATGGTTTCAATTTTGCACCTGCACCGAAAGCAATCCCTGTACGTACCAAAGATCGTAGCAAGTATAGAATCAGGAATTCGAAACCTCCCTGAAAGTAACAAAGAATCCATACGCGCTACTGTCACAAACATCCTGAAATACAGCAAACCACCAACAACTTGCAACCTTTCACGCCAACAAAAGCTCGCTTTGAAAAACCTGCGCGAGGATAATAGCATTACAATTATCCCTGCTGATAAAGGGAAAAGCCATCGTCGTCATGGATAACGACGACTGCACCACTAAAATCATCGAGTTATTGAGTGATAAAGAAGCGTACTTAAAAATCACAGATAGACGAAGAAAACCAGTTTCCAAAGTAGAAAAAGATCTGATCAAGCTACTCTCCAACATAAAGGAGACACCCTCAGAACACGATCCTGATAAATCTCAAATACATAAACACCTTTACCTCCATCTCCACTCCACTCCACTCCACTCCACTCCACTGATGGCACACCAGCAATATTCTACGGGCTACCTAAAATCCACAAACCTGCGGTACCACTTCGCCTCATTACAAGTTGCATTAATTTCCCATCATACAACCTCTCGAAACACTTGGTCAAAATATTATCCCCACTCGTCAGGGGGAATATACAGTTAGGAACAGTTTTGCCTTTTCTCAACAAATTATAGACATCGACAAATTGCAGACGATGAAGTCATGGTATCATTCGATGTTGTATCCTTGTCCGCATCTATTTCCACCAAACTAGCCCTACAGGTGATCAAACAGAGGTTACAACAAGACATATCGTTGACTAGAACAGACATATCCATTACTAACATCACAAAATTATTAGAGTTAGTCCTTCAGAACAGTTTCTTCACATATAAGAATGCGGAATATTACCAACAGATCTCAGGTTGTGCTATATGGAGTCACCCATTAGCGCTACAATTGCTAACATAGTTATGGAACATGTGGAAGAAACTGCAATTTCTACAGCACCACATCCCCCGCGATGGTGGTTCAGATATGTCAACGATAGCCATTCCTGTCTGAAGAAAACCCATGCAGCTGAACGAATTTCACAACCACCTCAATTCCATTAACTTATACTTATAATTCACCATCGAACTGGAAGAAAACCGACGCCTCCCATTCCTGGATTCCGTGACTATCCGCTCTAACGGCAAAGTAGAAGTCGATATATACAGAAAACCTACTCACACAGACAAATACCTGCACTACGACTCACACCATCCCAAACAACACAAGCTGTCGGTCCTAAATACTCTCCTCGACAGAGCTGAGAAAATTCCCTCGTCCAACAGAGGAAAACGCAGAGAAAGAAGACATGTATTTAAAGTCTTGAGAGACAACGGTTACCCACTTAAGTTTATCAAGTCTTACGACATCAAGAGAAAACGCCGTCATACTGATAACACCAACGGTAATTTGCATACCACTGATGTTAACTCAACAACAGGACAAACCCCGCTGATTGTGTCGCTCCTAGCTTTGTAGTCTTACCGTATGTTAAAGGCGTTACAGAAAAGATCTCCCGAGTATTAAGGAGAGAAAATATCAAAGTGTGCTACAAACCTACCAGTACCCTTTCCCACCAATTCCTCAAACCCAAAAACAAATTACCACCGGAGCAGACAAGCGGAGTCATTTACAAAATCTGTTGCTGCGATTGTGACCAGTTTGCATATTACGGCCAAACAGACAGAGCATTAAAAACTAGAATAAAAGAACACGAACGAGCTGTTTCGCAATTTGATCAATATTCAAAAATCGCTAAGCATGCTGAACAATACGATCACCGAATTGACTTCAGTAATGCCACCCTACCACAAAAAACTACCGCGAACGTCTGTTCTTATAGAGGCTTGGTATTCCCTCAAGGATCATAACGCAGGAAACGACCATATCGAAATACCGGATGTGTATAAAACACTTATCTGCTAATTAACTCTGAACCTATATATATTGTTCTGTTTTGAACCTAGTTAACTTTTTAACTGACGAAGACCTAAGTTACTGGTCGAAACGTCTTAACATCTTTTTAAATAAACGTAGTTTTTAACGTTTTTATCAAACCAGCGTCAACGTTTCTACATCCTAATAATATGTCTAATCCTGGTTACAATTTTAACATATATATATATATATATATATATATATATATATATATATATATATATATATATATATATATATATATATATATATATAAAATAGTTTGTGTAGGGTTATAAAAACCAATGATAGAGTGCTCAATGGATAACCAGAGCATAATAGAAAGACACAAAAACTTAGCAAGCTTTGTTTGGCATATTTATTACTATACAGTTTCGTACCACGTAAATAACGTGGCACTCTTCAGATAAAATAGCCTATGTTTGACCTATAGCTTCTTAACGAACTTTTTAAATATGTACAGATGGTATAAAGGACGCTTATCTAATTACAAATCAATTAACACCTCAAGTAGTGTCACGAAAATATTAGTATCAAGTTATAAAGTTTTTAAGTAGAAATTTATTAGCGTATCTACACGTGGAGGCAAGTTCGTTGCGACGATTAAGTGTTGCAATGTCCGGTTTACAAATAATGAAATAGTTCTCAAATAACATATATATATATATATATATATATATATATATATATATATATATATATATATATATATATATATATATATATATATATATATATATATATAATTAACGTATATATATTATATTATTAAATCGCCTGAAGATCGATCAGACAAGATCGTGAAACTCAGAGTAGCGAAAAAAACATGTTATTTTAAGATATTTGTAACGTTAATTACATAGCTCTACTGTACTGTTTATCAGTAGTATTGAGCACTCTTTTTAGTCTTTCAACGAAAAACAACCCGTTTATATATATATATATATATATATATATATATATATATATATAATTGTGTACATTGGTTAGCGTGAGCATTCAAATTTATGAGCCAATTTACTTATTTCTTTAAGTAAAGTTAATCATTCTCTGCTCAGGAAATTGAGTAAAATTTTGCAGTGCATGCAGGCATGCATGTGCATCAACTTTTTACCATTTACCTTGATTAATGCCAATATAATTAAATATTCAGCTCACAACGTTCAAAAATTTCAAAATAATTGTCATATAATCTTTCAAGCTTCAGAACAAATTTCTCACATCGACTGCAACGGCACGGTTTACCATAAGCCACGCATTAGCAAGAACGTTATACAGTGTTTCATTTGACTTTATTAGGCTGCATTGAATTGTCTAGCATGCACATGGCGATTCGCCTACGTGAGGATTGAGATAACCATGTGCGAAATTATTTGGGACTATTCGACAATAGAAAACAGTGTTGCTGACCTCAGTGGTCTCGCGTTTTATATCTGATAGAACACTCCTACTCGTGTTTTAAATTATATATATCGTGTCTGATAAAACACAACAACGAGTGTTTTGAATAGCTTAAAATACGACGACAAAAGAATACTAATTAGGATGAACCATTATATAATCATACTAATTAGGATGCTCAATTATATAATGCCACATGCTTTATCAGATATAAAGTCACTCCACGTGACATATTATGGCTGACATGATTTGCCACAAGGTTTATGAATTATTAATGAGTATTTTATTTCACGCTCAAAAGAACTCACATTGTCATGACATAAAGTCTCATTCAAATTTTGCTACATTACTTTATTAATTTTGATAATAGGTATTAATAATTGATCGGGAAACTGTGGACGTACATCTATTTAGCATCCATATCATAGGCAAATCATGAATAATTTATCATTAATTATTTTTACAAAACAATGATTTAGAATAAAATGACTATAATCTTCATTATGAAGCTTGCAGCAGCTCGCTAAGTTTAAAAAAAGAAAAACAGTCACGATGAATCTGCCATAACTGTTGCTGATTCAGATTATAAATAGATAATGAATATTATGCATCAAATGTTACTCTTTTTTCTCGTCCCAGATCATTTTCTATATCGAAAGCCCAAAGGCGATTCAAGATTTCTTGATGGCTAATTATTTCTCGTCGGCGTCTTGACCATGCAAAATGGCAAAATCAAAGGGATGA
>CACRXK020016246.1:0-11526 GCA_902702795.2 Paramuricea clavata | reverse complement strand
CGAGAAATTTTTTTCATTATTTTACATTATAAGTACCCAAAGAAGCTATATATATAAAAAAACAGATACAAATAGCTGTTTTGCGAAATTGAGAGCAATTTTAAATCTGTTCAGTTTTTTTTTATACACCCTGTATATATCTGATAAAGCACTCCTGCTTGTGTTTTAAATAGTACTTAACCAACTTGTTATTGTCCACACACACACACCCCACACCCCCCATGAATGAATTTTTCCGAAGGGTGATCCCAAAGTTGTTTCTGAGGGTTAAGTGACCCCAAAGTTGTGACCCCAAAGTTGTTTCTGAAATCTAAGATCAGGGGCGTAGCGAAGCATCTGAAGCATCCATAGAAATTCGAGCAAACTTTCAAAATTTATTCGTAAGTTAATTGTGAACTTGTCAAGTTCTTGAACCTCGTATGTCTCCATGTCTTCGCCGATGTTCCTTAATGCTGCCCATTTCTTAAATACTCCAACCAATAAATTTGTACTTTTTCTAGTGTTCGAGTTTTCACTAGAAGTTTTTAATTATTCAGTAACATCATCCGCAACGACAAAGCGAGAAGCCATTGTTTTTATTGCTATTTAGAACAATTTTGCCCTGGGTTAAGAAAAAATGCCCTCCTCATTGGCCAATCATATTTGAGTAAGTTTGCCCTCTTTATGATTAAAAGTGAAATCGCTACTGTTTAACATCAATTATATTAATGGAAGTTTATTAAAATTGTCAAATCACTCCTTTTACCAACAAAACGTTGATAAAGGTTCCACCCTCGGATAGATGGAATGTATCTTTCGGATTCCATTCTTTCCTCTTGATCTGCCGAAATTAATCTAAAGCTCTCGAATTTTGGAATGATAATATGATATTATACTGAGAAAATAAGTTTAATTAAAAACGCCATGGTTGGACCTGCTCTTAATGTTAATGTTCCTTTTCAATGTGCGGGCGCCTTTCTCAAAGATTTTGAGTGTCTGTCGTATAGACCACTAAGACCAGTATTGTTAGAATAAAAAAATTTTAAACTCAAAGGGAACCCGTAGTAGCCTTAGTATTTCATACCTTTTTTCAATCTTAGTATTTTCATAATTTTGAGTGACTTATAGTACTCATTTATAATATCAACCCGTCAATGTGGAATATTTTGCTCATATTTACCCATATTGTCGCAGCTTCAATGTTATCTTTTATACTAGCGGGAGATTTATAACCAGCCGCGACGATGCGCTCTATTTCATTTTACTTTACTCATTGGCACATTATTCTACTGCCTTCGTTCAAGCCTTTAGTTACTTAATTAATACTTTATTTTAAAGAGGGGAAGAACAATATTTACAGTAGCTCCACATGCAGTCTAGCTAACGTCCAGTTGGGTAACTGACATGGGTCTAGCTTAAAAATAATGATGTCATGGGGCCCTCAGAGAAGATTTGACCCAGGCCCCGCGAATTCTCGCGGCGGCCCTGGTGCATGGTTAGTATATATAGTTAAGGTTAATATTACATATAACTAAAATAAGAGGTAGATCTACTATTCGCATTAAGGACAGGGTTATGTTGAGAAATTAGTAGGCTTTCACGGATAAGAAGATCCCAATCAGACATATACTGACTTATTATTCTTAGGCACGTTCTATAGAACGGGCCTATGAGTCTTGGGATCTTCGTCGAATTTTGGTGACGCGTCGAATGCAATTAAGACAATAGATAATGAGATGATAAACCTCATTAAGCTTCATTATCTATTGTTTGAATTGCATTCGACGCGACCGAAATTCGACGTATAAAACAGGCCATACATACACATAGGTAGGTAGGTAGGTAGGTAATACTTTATTTAAAATTAACAGAAAGAAGAACACGCTAGCCCCATCAACTCTAGGCTGGTTTCCATGGGGGGCGTGTTTAGATATTAAAAATCATTAAAAGGAAAATTTAAACTAAATATTAGTACACACATACTGTACACGTTACTATATACAAATAATTAGGAAGCATGTCGCTGTCCAACAATCGATTTAAACGAATGAGGCAACTCGGCCAATTTTGCTTTGTTTGGGAGTTGATTCCAGAGCATAGCGCCGCTATATTTAAAACTTTTTTTAAGAAATTCTCGTTTCGGTTTAGGAATTGTTAGATCAGTTGCTGTGTTTCGAAGATGATAATTAGTTTGATCTATTTCTCTTCTCACGAATGACCCCCGGAGACCTGGCGCAGTGTGGTCGTCAAGTATTTTATACATTAATACTGACTTGGCACCAGACCGCCTATTTTCAAGTGTATTCCAAGAAAGCATGTTGAGAAGATCAGCTGAGCGAGTATCATAATTAGCACCCGTTAGGACTCTTGCTGCACGAGACTGAAATCTTTGCAACTTGTCTCTTAGCAACTTACCACAAGTGTCCCAAAGGGGGGAACAATAATCAAAGTAGGGCTGCACAAGACTTTTATAATACATACTCAGTTATACTCACGACTGTACATGTTTTATGACCTGTTACCAAAGCATTGACAGAGCATAGATTTATAATTAATTAGCAAAACATCTTCAAAACAAACAGTCTCTTAATAATAATCCCTCCCCACCCCCACCCCCCTCCAATTGTGCTTTTCCCGTTTAGCGGTGGTGAGTCCTGACCTTCAGAGGACAACCCTTACTTGAATTAGCTGTATTTGTTATTGAAAAGCTGTGGATTCGTACAAGCCTTGGATTTCATTAGTTCTATTAATATCACATAAATACTGATGAAAATCCGGGCTTACAATTCGAAAATTTTGCAATAATAGATTTACTAAGTGTTTCCCAAATACTTAAACCAATATTTGATTGTTGACATGCAACCAAGCAAAGTATTACTGTAAAATATTGATATTATGTTGGTGTGATAAGTGTGCATTGATATTGAATATAATTCTTTGCCGACTTAATAAATGTACATGTAGAAGAAGGTCAATTACTAGGCAAGATATATAACAGCATAAAACTCGTACGAAACTTCGGATTTCAATGAAGTTTGGCTAGCTTTGCTTGACCATGACAGTTGTGGTTATATACCGAGTCTTTATTAACACTTATCCACAATTCTTTCGATATGAAATCAAGTCCAAATCAATACTCGGAACACAATATACCTATTCTGATCACAGCCACAGGACTTCAAACAAATGCAAATGCAGGAATTTCAAACAAATGCAAATTCAATTCGCACAGTCTGGTGGTTGCAATTATTGTCAACCTAAGCAGTTATCTCTTTATTATAGATATGACAGAGTGCCGTTCTAGTCACAAGATGTTTTTGACACCGTATCAGTTATAAAACTTTTAGGACAACTTGAGGTGTGGTCTTAAACTGAATATAAATTTGAACCGTCGAGACCAATTTGGTGCTGAAATATCTTCTCAATTCATTAATTTTGGTAAGTCTAATCTTATAGTTGTTCTAATATAAAAATTATAACGACTGACTAACAATGTCTTAAAATCTTGATAGCTCAACCGGTATATAGCGGTGTACCATAGACCACTTACTTAAAGTAGCGAGTTTATATATCTCTTGTGCATTAAAAAGATAAAAACTCACGACCAATTTCTCCAGGCTTGACTATAGCTCATGAGATATAGCTGGTACTAGATTCCAGAAGTTGAGAATTGAGGTCTCCGGTACTTATAAACGATAAGGGGGGTTATGGATAATAGCAGGCATAATGGCCCAACATGCAGCTAGGAACGCCAGATTTTTCGTTTATTTGTTTATTCATTTATACACGCCACCTTGCTTACACTATGATAATATTATTGTATAGGCACAATTCGTTTACTCTACATACTGTAGCTCAAGGTAGGGAATCCGCAAATTGGCTATAAGCCAATTTCTGCGAACCCAATCAATATTAGATTCAAACAAGGTTATTGAATTACTGTAAGGACGAATTCTAAAACGACAACGCATTACACTTCGTATACAAGAACCACGACTCACACACCACGACAATAACGTTGGTATATTTCGGATAGAGTTACACATTACACAAATAGTTTTATAACTACGCGAATCATCAATATTATGACACGAGTATACAAAGACGAATTATAGCCTACTACTTGAACATTATCGATTTAAACGAAGAAAGAGTGTTTGTCTTCAACTTCAGTTCATTAACAAGTCGGTTCGATATCCGACTAGTTCTACTGAGACAGGATCGTTGATAGGTTGAAGTTTTACATTTCGGAACTATGAATTCAGTGCTGTTGGCATAAATTATATCGACAAAAATATGATGCTTCGAGCGTTAAGCTTTCATATCAAGGATACAAAATCTATTCTGTTCCTTCGCGTTTGCGCAGAATGTGAAAATTGCTAGTATTTACTTGCATGTTAACATAATTCTTGACATTTCGACGACATTATTTTTGAACGCAATTAACTCGAACCAACCAGGAAATGCTATTTCATTAACACAAAACTCCAAAGTACATTTTAATCATAGTTTTAATGAAAACCAATTTTATGACGAGATACAGTAGTTGCGTGTAACAAGCCTAAAGCTACGTTTACACGCTACGATTTGTCGTGTACGATTCGTATTCTGGCGTATTAAAATTAGTGCTGGCTCCATAATTCATTGCCGTTTCGTTAAGAAGAAATATCAAATGTAGCCAGCTTACGCGTGTTTACTCAATGACGTACTCCAGAACACGAATAGTTACGGGAACCACTGAGTATTTTTATAAAATACAAAAGGACAGTAACTCCAAATAACATTTTGTAGCTTTAATAAATCATCAGGACAGATGACTAAAATATAGTCGATGACTAAAATATAGTCGAAACGTGGATTCATTAAAGCTACAAAATGTTATTTGGAGTTACTGCCTTTTGTATTTTAGAACACGAATGGTACACGATTAATCGCAGCGTGTAAATGTGGCTTAACAAGAATACCGATTGCTTTATTTAAATATTGCATGTATCCTCTATAAAGTCGTTGAAGAGCAGCAAGTACACTCTAGCAAAATGAGACTAACTTTACATATACTTGAAGTTAATCAACTATTAACATTGCCAACTACTGAGTGGTTTAAGAGCAACCGAAACACGCACACAAAACAATTTCGACACTGTAATACTCTTTTAGTCTTTTTGTTTGTGGAAACACCACGTAAATTTAGTTACTGCAAAGCTTTCGATCCGTAAGCCCGGATCTTCATCAGTGCTAATAATATGTGACTTGTTTATTTCACACGCCCATCTTTTATAAAAATAGGTACGCAATGCGTACATGTGGCTAGCCTGGTAAACTTTAACTCCCCAAACCCTCCTCCAAACCCAGAAAGCCTGCCATGCTAGTTAACTTTAATAGTAATAAGAAGACATACCACGATGGTCAGAATGCGCAAATTTTCTCCCACTTGTGCGGGCTCATTTTGTCAGTGGAGTTTCACGGTATACTTGAAAACTGACCGTGTCACTCTCGTCGCTTCCCATGTAAATAGCGAATTCATGAATAACACTTGAATAAACACAAATATGTGAATTTGCACGCCAGGCTTTTGAATATAACGATTGTAAAAAGTTTCCTTGTGATCTATTAGCAATTTAAAAGATACCTAAACTGTAATACTGCCATATATTTAATCTCGCGTTTGTTATTTGCGCAGCAGCAGTTTTGCCGTGGAATTAAAATTGCGTGTCATATGATATTTTTAATAGGCAAATAGCGTTTGAGATATAGCAACATTAGCAAACAAATACATTGAAATCTTGGTTAGCACACCAACTTTTACCACTTTTAATGCAATATTACTAAACTGTAATACTGCCATATATACTTCATCTCGCGTTTGTTATTTGCGCAACAGCAGTTTTGCCGTGGAATTGAAATTGCGTGTCATATGATATTTTAATAGGCAAATAGCGTTTGAGATATAGGCCTAGCAATATTAGCAAACAAATACACTGAAATCTTGGTTAGCACACCAACTTTTACCACTTTTAATGCAATATTAGTCAACTTATAAGAGAACGTGAGACAAATCATGCTGAATTATTCGACTATATAACTCCTAAGACAGACAGACGCAATAATCCGTTATAGGTTTATTACAAATATGTAGACATTTGAGACGCCGTCAATGTCTGAAGAAAAGCTATACTTAAAGCCTTTAAATAAACGAGTTCGATGCACAGTTTCTGGTCTTTTACCATAATTATCCAAATGCTGGTTTTATTCGCTGCATTATAAACCTCCTCCACACAATACCCCTTCTTTAAAATACCAAACATTTCGAATGCAATTGAGATATGAAATCTCAACAAGAAGACAATTCAAGATGGCAAATCAGTCAAAAGTGCAAATCAAAACCCATATTTACACGGCAAGTACGCGCAATTTCTGATCGGTTTCGACAACATAGGTTGAAGCCATGAAGATAAACTTTATTTTAATTTTCTGGTTTAACAACCTCACTAGTACTGCGTCGTAACAACATCACTAGTATTGCCTCGAAATGCAAATGTGAAATGTCGTCAGAAAAATACGGGCGCTTCCGATTGCTCCCGATACTTTACGAAAATCCGGACTGGACACCATGATCATCATCGCGTTTGTGTATGTGTACTGTATGTGATAGTGGCTAGCCCGCAAACGGGCTAGCCACAAAAAGGGGAATATCACGAATGCACACTTCTTTGCTGCGAAAAGTTACGATGAGCTGTTTGCCGCACACTAGGCGTTTTTGTCACGAATGACAGAAAATATCAAACATGTTTCATTTGATATTTGTTGTTCACGACACGAGTGACAAAAACCCTGAGTATTTTGCCCGCACACTAGGATTTTTGTCGCAAGGTACTTAATTGGTCACGAATGACAAGTGTGTATGCAATTTGCACTAGTGTTACGTTGTTACGACTTTTAAGTCGCAAAAGTCGTTAAAAGTTGTTACGACAAATACTCGTTGCTCTGTAGTCATTTGAACCATTCTTACTCGAACTGACGTTAAGACGAATTTGTAATTTGACATTTTTGTGTTGCTGTTCGTTTTAGAAGCTATTTTAAATTCCCAACAAAAGAGCGATTTCTATAGCGGGACATTTTTTGGGACACCCTGTAGATCTACCTGTTGTTTCCCATAGACTTAAACCAGTATTAGATTGTTGCCATGCAACCAGACAAGGAATTCAATGCAAATTACTAGGCAGGGAAGGTACAAATATTTCTCAGATTTCAATACAATTTGGCTAGCTTTGCTTGAACATGACAACTGGTTGTACTGAATCTTTTTTAATATTACTATATTACTCTTTCGATATGAAATCAAATTAAATCCAAATTAATACTTGGAACGCAATACCTATTCAGAGGACAGGACGTCAAACAAATGCAAATGCAGGAACTTCAAACAAATGCAAATTCAATTCTCACAGTATGGTGACTAGAATGGTATTGTCAACCTAAGCCAGTAATATCTTTATTAGGATACCACATGCTGACTGCCGTTCAAATCACAAGATGTTTTTGACACAAAACTTATCAGTTATAAAACATTTTAGAACAACTTGAGGTGTGGTCTCAAATTGAACATAAAATTGAACCGTCGAGACCAATTTGGTGCAGAAATATCTTCTCAAGTCATTAATTTTGGTAAGTCTAATCTTATAGTTGTTCTATTATAAAAAAGATAAAGACTGATTACCAATATCTTCATATCTTGATAGCTCAACGGGTATAGCGGTGTACTATAGACCACTTAAAGTAGCGAGTTTATATATCTCTTGTACATTTGAAAGATAAAAATTCACGATCAATCTCTGCAGGCTTGACTATAGCTCATGAGATATAGCTGGTACTTGATTCTGGAAGTTGAGAATTGAAGTCTCCGGTAATTATAAACGATAAGGGGTTATGGATAATAGCAGGCATAATGGCCCAACAGCTAGGAACGCCAGATTTCTCATTTATTTGTTTATTCATTTATACACGCCACCTTGCTTACACTATGATAATATTATTATATAGGCTAATAGGCACAATTCGTTTACTCTACATACTGTAGTTCAAGGTAGGGAATCCGCAAATTGGCTATAAGCCAATTACTGCGGACTCAATCAATATTAGATACGAACAAGGTAACTAAATTACTCCAGTAATGATAAATTCTAAAACGACGACGCATTACACGACAATGACTTTGGTAAATTTCAGCGAGAGGTACACTTTAGACAAATAGTTTTATAACTACGCGGATCATCAACATTATAACATGAGTATACAAAGACGAATCATAATACTTGAACACTATCGACTTAAACGAAGAAAGAGTGTTTGTCTTCATCTTCAGTTCATCAACAAGTTATTTCGATGTCTGAGTAGTTCTACCGATACAGGATCGTTGATAGGTTGAAGTTTTATATTTTGGAACTATGAATTCAGTGCTGTTGGCATAAATCATATCTACAAAAATATGATGCTTCGAGCGTTAAGCTTTCATATCAAACATACAAAATCTATTCTGTTCCTTCGCGTTTGTGCAGAATGTGAAAATTGCTAGTATTTACTTGCATGTTAACATAATTCTTGACTATTTCGACGACATTATTTTTGAACGCAATTGGCTCGAACCAACCAGGAAATGCTATTTCATTAACACAAAACTCCAAAGTACATTTTAATCATAGTTTTAATGAAAACCAATTTTATGACGAGATACAGTAGTTGCGTGTAACAAACCTAAAGCTACGTTTACACGCTACGATTTGTCGTGTACGATTCGTATTCTGGCGTATTAAAATTAGTGCTGGCTCCATAATTCATTGCCGTTTCGTTAAAAAGAAATATCAAATGTAGCCAGCTTACGCGTGTTTACTCAATGACGTACTCCAGAACACGAATAGTTACGGGAACCATGCACTGAGTATTTTTATAAAATACAAAAGGACAGTAACTCCAAATAACATTTTGTAGCTTTAATAAATCATCAGGACAGATGACTAAAATATAGTCGATGACTAAAATATAGTCGAAACGTGGATTCATTAAAGCTACAAAATGTTATTTGGAGTTACTGTCCTTTTGTATTTTAGAACACGAATCGTACACGATTGATCGCAGCGTGTAAATGTGGCTTAACAAGAATACCGATTGCTTTATTTAAATATTGCATGTATCCTCTATAAAGTCGTTGAAGAGCAGCAAGTACACTCTAGCAAAATGAGGCTAACTTTACATATACTTGAAGTTAATCAACTATTAACATTGCCAACTACTGAGTGGTTTAAGAGCAACCGAAACACGCACACAAAACAATTTCGACACTATAATACTCTTTTAGTCTTTTTGTTTGTGGAAACACCACGTAAATTTAGTTACTGCAAAGCTTTCGATCCGTAAGCCCGGATCTTCATCAGTGCTAATAATATGTGACTTGTTCAATTCACACGCCCCTTTTTTGTAAAAAGGGGAATATCACGAATGCGCACTTCTTTGCTGCGAAAAGTTACGATGAGCTGTTCGCCGCATACTAGGCGTTTTTGTCACGAATGACAGAAAATATCAAACATGTTTCATTTGATATTTGATATTTGTTGTTCACGACACGAGTGACAAAAATCCTGAATATTTTCCCCGCACATTAGGATTTTGTCGCACGTAATTTGTCATGAATGACAACTGTGCGCGCCGGGCTTAAGTTGTTACGACAAATACTCGTTGCTCTGTAACACCGCGGAAAAACGTCTGCGCATGCGTCCACTTTACCTGTAATAGTATTGTGAACTTGATGAGAAGCTGTTCCGAACGTTTCCGAAGGCTCAAAATGGCGGTAAAAAGGAGTGACTTCATTGTGCGTCTTTACAGCCAGATTTCGAGCGCCAAAATAAACATGTCATTCTAAAAACTAGGAATAAATACAGCCAGAAGGTTCAAGAAATTGTATTGTACAAGAACATGAACCAAAGGTGATTGTTGACAAATTTATCGTCTGAAACATTTTGTTTATCAACTAAGCAACGACAATTTCCGAATTTTCGTTTGAGATACATTTCTTTAAAAAAAACTGTGTCGCCAAATACAAAAAAATTTCGTGTTCACAGTAATTAAACCTTTAGATTTATTCTACAATTTGAGTGGGTTAAGAAGCTTAACTTTTCGAGAGTTTTCTTAACTTTTGAGTTTGAATTTTTGTTTTGAATAATTTTGCAAAAATTTTCGAAGTCGTGTCCGTTAAAATCAACAATTTTTTACATGAATTATATTTCATTCTATACTTTAAATGCCAGGACGCTTTCAATTAATGTCTAGTCTACCCATTTGCTATATTTTCTCGTTTGTTTTACTAATTTTTGACCAATTAATAAGCATGTTTTTGTTTTAGAAATTGATATTCAAATTCCCCGCCATATTTTCATAATTTGGTGCATGCGCAGACGTTTTTCCGCGGTGTTTTGCTCTGTAGTCTTTTGAACCATTCTTACTCGAACTGGCGGTAAGACGAATTTGTAATTTGACATTTTTGTGTTGCTGTTCGTTTTAGAAGCTATTTTAAATTCCCAACAAAAGAGCGATTTCTATAGCGGGACATTTTTTGGGACACCCTGTAGATCTACCTGTTGTTTCCCATAGACTTAAACCAGTATTAGATTGTTGCCATGCAACCAAACGAGGAATTCAATGCAAATTACAAGGCAGGGAAGGTACAAATATTTCTTCAGATTTCAATACAGTTTGGCTAGCTTTGCTTGACCATGACAACTGGTTGTTCTGAATCTTTTTTAATATCACTATATCCAGTTTGGACTCGATATGAAATATCACTATATCCAGTTTATATCCAGTTTATATCCAATTTGGACTCGATATGAAATCAAGTCCAAATTAAAGGCCTGATTCCACGAGGCGGAATTTTTCGACCGAAACGAAATTTCTCTTTGTCTTTTTACAATTAGTTCTGCTCGAGAGCTCATGAAACAAAGAGAAATTTCGATTCGGTCGAAAAATTTCGCCTAGTGGAAAACCGCCTTTATACTGTATATTCTATCTTAATTATGTAAATAGGGCGAATTTTTAAATTAAAAAAAGTAAACAACATGTATTAATACGTTTAAATTTCGTATTTAGCAATTCTTTAACAGCTTATAACCAACAGAAATGTATTCACTAACCTTCAAATTACAACCAGCGGCTGTGGTTTGTAATTTGAATCGTTCGTTTACGAAAAATAGTCGATTTATTCAGCCAAATGGCCTTTCTGCAATACAAATCTCTAACAAGGCTTTACTGGGCAATTTCCGGTATGCGCGAGGCGACATACGCAGATGCCCTTCTATTCATTTCTTATTCTATGTAGGCCGTGGGCTGTTGTGCGAAAAAGCGCCTAGAAAAGCAATTTCGTGGCACCCTCCTGGAGTCCTGGGAAATAGATTTTCTGTGGTTCAATTCATAGAACCATAGATGCTTAATTACCACCAAAAGTTCCCAAGCAAAAAACTTGCCCAACACAGAGAAAATGGGTGATCAGTGATTATCCTC
>CACRXK020016245.1:0-11528 GCA_902702795.2 Paramuricea clavata | reverse complement strand
CATCACTTGCGGTTTCAAACGTTGAACAACTTAAGGTTAGCCCAGCGAGACGTTCGTTGAGACACAGGCAGTGAATCAGCTAGTATAAAGCAGTTGATTGTCAAATGGCTCCGAACATTTCTCCCAAATACTTCCCTGTCAACCCAAGGCTTTCTGCCTAAACAATCTGGTCTTGAATAAGTCAAGACAATGGGCAAATCCTCGGGGCAAATTATTAAAACAGACGCCGTCGAGGAAAGTCGTTCTTAGAACACCTGGCCAATTTGAATTTACACCTGGAAATTTTGCAATAGTCGTTTGCGTGTTTTTGACCGAAGTCCGCTCTCTCTTTGAGACTTTATTTTTGGGAGTCTCAACTAGTGACATATATTATTACAACAAGAGCTTTTTACAAAAAAATGTAGTTATTAAACACGGCAGAATCTATGCCACGGCCACGGGTTTTCAAATTGTCTATTGTCTATTGAGTTAATTGTATTATTGAGCAAATGACAGACTTCACGCAATAATGATTAATGTTGTTTTTTAGCCTGCTATTGTTCGACACTTTTAATAAATAGTGTTTGTTACTTTGTTCAAAACCTAAATACGTTTCCTTAAATCTTACAGTTATATTTTGGATATAAATATATAAAATACATTAACTAATAGAGAGTAAAATTTTACGTCTCTGTAGTATAGTTACATAATTTAAAACGGCAATGTACGAACAAGACAGCAATATACAAACGGGAATATGTTTTAAATATTAGAACACTTTAGGGAAAAAACGACCATGAATTATTTTAGATTAAAGTTTAGACCTTGGAATCCTAGTGAAAGATACAGGCGTAAAATTGCGCGAGAAACTGTTTGTTGTTGTTAATAACCTCTGGTAATCTAATTAACAAAACTTGCTTTGATTGGCTACTATTTACCGGATATTCAATTATCTCAAAGGGGGCGTATTGAAAAAATATCAATAAAAGTCGCAGGCTCTATATAATAGAGCCTGTGAGCAGGCTAAGCCTAGAGTTCATGGGGCTAGCGTGTTCTTCTTTCTGTTAATTTTAAATAAAGTATTACCTACCTACCTAGATGGGCTAATAAATCCAGGCAGATCTGCATACATTTTGGACCTTCCGACGTCGAGGAGGCTGGACCCAATGAGATTCAAAACTGAATCATGTCGCCATGTGTATCTCCCTTCGTTTAGATATGTCTTACATCCAGAGATTACGTGCAAAAGCGATTCAGGGCAGAAGCAGAACGAACAGTCAGCAGATGATGACAGACCCCATTTAACTAGGTTTTTCCTAGCAGGCAAAGAATTGTTGATGTAACGAAGACTGAAGTTAAATATGTTCTTAGGAAGTTTTGAATGAACCGATGACCATGGGGAATTGAATGCCAACGTGGAGTTTTTCACTATGTTTGAGAAAAAAGAACCTTGCGACATTATGTTATTTTGTAGTCGCTGTTCATTTTTTTTGTCTAAATGCCTTCAATACATCTTTTGTGTTTGATTAAATGTCGTACTGAATGTTCCTATTGGTGCTTGTTATTGACCATAATTCACGTATGTTTTCATTTATCGATGACTTTAAAGCTGAGCGTGAGACAGTTTGAATAATAATAATAATAATGGAAACTTTATTTATTGATTATTAAGATATATACAACTACAATGATAAACCTCGCTTTACAGGTAGTTTATCAATGTCTACTTGAATTGATACTATATATTTATTGTACAATAATTATTTTAATTAAGAAGGATTATATTAACATTAATTTTGGGTTATCCCACACCTTGTTTCGTTTACAAAATACATAATATGATGTTCGTATGCATATGTTCACGATTTTCTTTTTTATGTATTTACTATACTTGGCATCACATTTAAGGCTACTTAGCATGCCATCGAAATTTTCAGAAGATCGGCCAAAAACTCCGAGGGTACTCAAGGATAAATTGACGAACTTGACTTTATCATAATCTGCTTCCTGCTCATTGATCAGATCACGGTACTTTTGACGCTTACGATTGGCGTTAAATAATAATTAATATTAATAATAATAATAATAATAATAATAATAATAATAATAATAATAATAATAATAATAATAATAATAATAATAATAATAATAATAATTAATAATAATAATAATAATAATAATAATAATAATAATAATAATAATAATAATAATAATAATAATAATAATAATAATAATAATAGTAATAATAATAATAATAATAATAATAATAATAATTATAATAATAAGTATAGGTAATCATGCAATGGTGAGTACAATTGGGGATTAATAGTGCGAGTGATGTTTGGAAATTTTGCCAAAATTGTACGAGCCGCCGAGGCGAGTCCAATTTGGCAAATTTCCAAACTTCACGAGTACTATTAATCCATAATTGTACGAGCAACATCGCATGATTACTTGTTTATTATTAGCATGACAAAATTCGATACGTACTTCTCAATGTCAACATCATGTTCTCTCGCCAAAGCCCAGTCCTGCCAGACGTTCAACAAAAATTTGGTGCTTTTGTTTGTATTTTTATTTAGTTCTTTTGTTCAAGCAAAATTTGGTGCTTTTGTTCGTATTTTCATCTAGTTCCTCCACGGCAATTTCATTTCGCATTTGTGTTTAAAATACCTTTCCGCCATTTTGTTTGTTTTGGGAAAATCATTAATTGTACTGCAGTACAATTAATGAAATAGTTGTACTCACCTCAACCAATCAGTATCCAGTAATTTTGTCATGCTAATAATAATAATAATAACTCTAGGACCTTTGGGAATTGGTTAGGCTCGA
Organism: Paramuricea clavata; assembly: GCA_902702795.2. NCBI lineage: Eukaryota > Metazoa > Cnidaria > Anthozoa > Malacalcyonacea > Plexauridae > Paramuricea > Paramuricea clavata. Next base: position 8,717 of record CACRXK020016245.1, on the reverse strand, counting down.
TTTCCAGCCGGCTTCCGGGAATAGGCGGAGCTCCCCGAATTCGGGGAGCTCTGCCTATTGCCCGAAGCAGGCTGGAAATCGAACCTAGGAATTGGTTTGCGAATTTCGTACTGTAATTTATGCAAACTCCAAGCATGCACAACATTAATTTGAAATCATGCAAAGAAATCGTGTTTGAGCTAACGAAATGGGAGAAAATCCAGGTTTCGAAGATCTTGCGTTGGCGCGTAGCATTGGCCTACGCGTGCACCAAATTTCTTGAAACTTTGATAGCTTGTGCAAGACAGTCCATAATCCATATTTTATCCAGATTAATTTTTGTTTCCGATGAATAATTTTTGTGCGCAAGGCCTTTTTTGGGGGGTTCAGTAGTGACAGCTTTCCCAGAAGCGCCGGAATATCGATAATTGGGGAGCAGATATTCATATATTCGTGTTCTGCCCAATTAATTTCTTTTGAAATCGATTGTTTTTACAGTCTGCGAACACAAAAATATGAATATCTGCCTCCGCAATTATCGATATTCCGGCGCCTCTGAACTTTCCTACTCTATAAACGTTAGCATTTTAAATAATTTCAGTGCTAGATGTACCAGAGAACGTTAAAGTACATAGGCTTACTGAAAGTTTTCGCAAATTTAGAGTACATCTGACTGAAGTGAACTTTTTCCAACTGTGTCCTTTTTCCGATAAAACCTGCATACAACCTCGTTCCCAGGGCTTTTCCCTTTTTGTCATTGGGAAGACAGAAAAAGGCCCTGGCACAGGCCAGTCACATGACTTTCAACACCCAGATATAGTGGGTGTGATAAATTAAAATAATAATGAATTAGAAAATCCAAGATGGCCGCCAACGTAAGAGTGCCCACAAAATTTAAGTGCTTAGAGCGGCTTAAAAATGCGTTTAGTCTTTGAAATTTTCCCTTCTTTTTGCTACCGACGTACTCGAAATCAAATTCTTCAGCTTTTATTACATGGGAACTATGTAGTTGCTGTTCTTCCAACTGGGTTTGGTAAATATCGTTCGTTCGCTAAACAAAATTAACAGCCAAAATTATTATAGTATTACGACGGATGTTCTCCAGCTGGACATGCTTGCTTAAGAGGACACGGAAAGTGTTTTGAACTGAGGATTTTAACTTGGTTTTACCTTTGCAAAGACTCTGCTGCGCGTCTTGTGCGACGATTGGAGCGAGTTTATGAGGAATATTTTATACAGTGATTCAAAGAAATGTACTGTATATGTCATTGATCTATTGTTGAATGTCACTTATGCACCTATCAATGTTAACCCCCATATGTGGGGTATTTGATTATCAATTGCAACCCCACCCTGGGGATTTTGATTAGCATTTTGGCTCCAAGTTGGGGCATTTTGAACCGAATGACTTTTATTAATATAGTATTTATTGCAAAATGGTGGGGTATTTGACCAATAAATATTGCCCGACGGTGGGGCATTTGATTGAAAATTTGCTCAAAAAACCAAATTCCCCGCCTATGCCCGACCCCCCCTCTGGGGCTTAACATTGATAGGTGCATTATATTATAAAGTGTCAATGGTTGGAATATTTATTCATTGATATTTTAAACACAGATGAAGAGCTATGTGCCCTTTCCTTGTTTACGTTTTCCTTGCAGCTAAATGCTGTTGAAGCTGGCAAGTTGCAAAACTGACATATGAATGATATGACCCAAATATTGGATATGCATCTTAGTTTGCTTCCAGTAAAATGTAAACAAGACCTTAAGAATTCTATATGAGATAAGAAATATTACATTTAAAATCATGACTGGCAAATTAACATGTGCGAATTGATGTTTCCTAATAATAGTATGTACTCCAGTAAAGCTTGCTTGCTTCAATTCTTGCTGTTACCATCTGCACATTATCAGGGTGGAGAGTTGATTTGAATTTTTTGTCCCAGGGGATAAAGGTAGGAAATAGATTTTCCATCACAAAAGGGGCATGCAGTTAGAAGATGGCATGTACTTTAAGTGACCATTATACCCTAGGGTGGGGTGGGAGATTCTTATGTCAAAATGTCATGGGACCCCTTTTTAATCTCTTAATTTAATAATGGGACCCCTCTATATAACATGATGCAATTCTAATCTTCATTCATGTGAATGCCTGACTATGAAGAAAATACATTTTGCAACACAGGGATGGATCCAGCATGATCTGGTGGGGTGGGGGGTGCTCTGCCAGCTCTGGTGCCGAGTTGTGTCGGTCGTGTGTGCCTCCTGCCCATCAACTTGCTTCACTACTGCAAAGTCTTGTTTTACTACTGTATTTGAATTGTAATTGTTGTTCACAGCTCGCTTATCATCATGTTATTACTCAAATTACTGTATCTCATTTTGCCTGTAATAATTTTTTTGCTTTATCATGAAAAATAGCACCCCCTGCACCTCCTCTGGCCAGGGCTAGGGGAGTGCACAGCCCCCCCCCCCCCCCAAGTAAATCCATCCATGTTGCAACATACACTACAAGAGCTAGAATGATTGCTTCCTTTGGATGATTTGTCTTAGAATTATATTACCTATATTACAACAATTCTTCCTATTCTGAAACCAGTTGCTATTCTGTTTTTTACAACACTCACCCACCCCCACCCCAAAAAAAAATAAGACTCAACAAATCAAGGACCCCCTCCCCCTTGCCAGCAAAATAGATTAAATTTGATGGTAATTGTTCTGAGAATATATTAACTCATTGAGTGGCAGCATTCTGTCTAGACTTGCCACAAATCGACCTCGAACGAAACGCAAGCAGCGAGTGTGAGCCGACGTTTCGTTCGAGGTCAACTTGTTGCAAGTCTACATTCTGCCCTTGAGTAAAATTGTCTGCCACCAGACGGAGTAATATACTAAAGTAGGGACATTGCCACTATAAAGGTTTAAACAAATTTTAAAAAAATTTGCAATGGTCTATATTCAAAAAACTCAATTTGTCAATTTTAATTGACTTTAATTAAATTAATATAACTACTTATACTTATAGCTACCTTGCCCCAGTCACTTCAAGTGAATTCTACGGGAGGAGGGGGGCATTGAAAATCCCTGGGTTTACTTGGTAAAAGCAAGAATTGAACCATGCATTACATGTATATGGAGAGCAGTTTAAATATATTTTATCATGCAAATACCTTGATAATTGTTCTTAAACGTCTTTGGCTTAGAATGGGTACACCCTCCAAAGGTGTTTATTTACAGGGTCCAAGGGTGTTTATTTACAGGGTCCAAAGGTGTAAATATACACCGTCCAAGGTGTATAAACAACAAAAACAATGTATATAATTAATTTTTATTAAATAAAATGTAGAATATTTTACAAATTGCATTACCATCCCAAAGTGTACATAATTTATCAATATAATTAGGACTTAGAAGCTGTTCACATGAGTTTGACTCTGACCCAGCACCCTTGGCTAGCTCCCGGCCCCTTGCCCGATCACAAGTAGAAAACCTCCAACCCCCTCTGACAAATCAGTCCAGATCTGCCCAAGAGGTAGGATTTTCTGGAATATTATTAGCAGTGAAATTGTTGCATATTTTCAAGCATGCATTGTAACCTGATTTTAAAGCCTGTTTGAACATCAGACATTGTGGCAATGGCAAGATGGTCCAGCCAAATAAACACAATCTTAAAATATCATAAAAACAATGCAATTTAAGGCCAGACAGCCCAACTTCTGCGAACAGCCCTTTATTACACATTCCAAGCAACTCTTGAGGCATCAAAGTACTGTACATGCAGGCACATGGAATTACATACGAGTATGTGACATAAGCCCACCATTGCACAACTTTGTCTGCAACAACGCAAGTACAACAAATGCAAATACAATCAAGCTGGAAACAGATTTTATCAGTATTTTGATATATACATTATGGCTCATGTCTAAAGACACCTGCACTTTCATATTGAAATTGTTCTAATATCCAAACAAAACACACCAGAACACTGTAACATCAGCCAAATGAGCAAATCACTTTTTTAACACAATTTATGGTAAAATGAAGCAACATGTAATAGTATCTGAAACAAAACCAAATCACATATTATTCAAAAGTTGTAAACACTGTTGCATATATGATATAACAAAATATCGTCGCATTTCTAGTGGTAACTAACTATAAATTAGGCCAATTTAAACTCGACTATGAAGAATATCAAAAACTAAAGGTCATGTTTCAGTTTATAAACCCAGACTTTAGTTTTATAAATATAAACATTTTTAACATTATAAACGCTATACGAAGCCAATACAAATATGAAGGCACATTTTGCCCTAAATACCCCGTCAGAGCCTCAGAGGTGTGTTCTAGTACACAATTAATCTTCTCTCACGGTTTAAAACAACAATAATACTAACCTTCGACAAATTGTGTATAAATCTTATCGAATTTAACCATTTTGCCACAGATTTTGCCAAAAATATTTCTTAGACGGACAAAGTATTAATAATGGACACTCCTTGCATGAAATATTAATTTATCCCAAAGTTTGAATAAATTAATCCAAGATTGCATTATTTGCATAATAATGTACTTGTCATTGACCAATCAGAATACATAGAAGACCGGCCGGTGCCAGGGCCTTTTCCCGCCTTCCCAATGACAAAAAGGGAAAAGCCCTGGGAACGAGGTTGGATTGGCGCATTCAAACTATTCAACAGGAAGTTTACAATTATACTAGGAAGTGTATGAATATTTCGAGGAACTTGATCAAATGAATTGGTCAGCCCGAGATAATGTATTGAATCAATATTTGAGGAACACTTCAATTGGAACGACAGCTGACGACAGTAAGCCATTTCCATAATATTGCGCAACAAAAACATGGCCACCGTGGCTCACCGTGGCTCACATGATAAAATCTCGGCCTGTTTTTCGTGTTGATTTAACAATTAGGCAACGAAGCCGAGTTGTCTATGAGCGAATAGTCAACGAGGCGAAGCCGAGTTGACTATTCGTTCAGAGACAACGAGGCTGAGTTGTCTAAAGCCCGCCGCACACGAGCGCACTTGTCGCGTGTACTTGTTATTCATGATAAGTTGGATCGACACAATTTCCTTGTGTGCGGGCAACATTTACGGCATTTTCGTCATTCGTGACATGTAAACCAAACGACAAGCGCGCCTGAATAGGAAAATTTGCGCATGCGTGCAACTTACAGAATTAAAAACAAGACACGAGCTCGTGATTTTGATCCGCCATGTTGTTTTTAATTCTGCAAGTTGCACGCATGCGCAAATTTTGTTATTCAGGCGCGCTTGTCCTTGGCTTGATTGTTTTAGATTTATGAGATAAGATTTATTAAAAAGACCAATTTAGCAGTCAAGGACTGAATTACATCGGTTTACAAGATTAAAATGATAAAATACAAAATACAATTAGATTAGGAATTATTATGGTAATAATTACATGGTTAATTACAGTATATTAAGTTTTACTAATGTTAAAAGCATTACTTCCAGCAATTATGAAGCTATTTGCATATCTATTAGTTCTACACCTAGGTATTGATAGTTTGTTATTACCACCACGAAGGGAATATTCTGTTTCCCGATTGGAATTAAGGGACAAGGGAATGTAACTTATGTGCTTCGTCAGTACGCATTCGTTCAAAAAATCTCTTACAAATCGTATCTCTAATCTCTCCGTATGAATAACGACAGCACACCGGCGCGGTCCATTGCAATATCATAACAACAATCTGGGAAGATTATTCGTAGGGCTCTGCATTGGATCCTTTCGATCTGATCACTTAAATACTGGGGCAAACTGTGATGCCATACTTCGCAAGAGTATTCTAAAATTGGTCTAATGCATGTATTAAACACTCGCAATAACTTGCTTGATGGAATGGAAGATCTCTTTAATAATCGTAGAGCATGCAGACGCTTCGCAGCTTCCTTACAAATGAAATCAACATGAAGAACCCATTTGAGGTCTTCGGAGATGATTAGTCCGAGTAGTTTAGCATGTGACACGACAGAAATGTTACAGCCATCAACGATAAGTGGGGGAAGTGCTGCAGTATCATAAGTCGAAAAACATACTCGAATTTCCTTGGTTTTAATGGATTCAATTTCATATTGTTTTTGGCCACCCAACTGGAGCATTCACTAATTTGTGCCGGTAAGCCTGAAGCAGACGATTGGGCGCTCGTAATTATTTCCCATAAAGTAGTGTCGTCTACGAATTTAACAAAATCGTCAGAGACCTTCATGTCGTTCGCCATAAGTAAAAAGAACAAGGGGCTAAGTATGGTGCCCTGTGGGACACCACCATTGATTGACCTCCAACAAGAATAATTCGGACCGATTCTTGTACGCTGTCTTCTGTCTGTGAGAAAGTTGGCGATCCAATTAATAAGGACAGGATGTATGCCCATATCTATCAATTTTTGAAGTAAGATGTTGAAGTCAATCCGGTCAAATGCTTTTGAGAAGTCCAACGTACAGATTCGAAGACAGGTGCCGGGTGTGTCCATAGCTTCGTACCATTTATGGAACATATATAATAATGCCATTGTGGAACTTGATCTTTTAAGCGCACCAAATTGGAGGATTATCAACTTCACCACTAACTGACCGTAAGAACCAGCTATGAGGGAATGACTCTAAGATCTTGCTTACAATTGGCGTAAGAGAGATCGGTCTAAAATCGGAATCAATGTCCAGGGCAGGTGACCATTTTGGCACAGGAGACACATTGGCGGATTTCCACAACAACGGGATGTTTCCTTTTTGAATAGAAGCATTGAAAATGGATGCCAATGGGCGGGATAGGGAGGCAGAGTTCTCACGGAGGAGCCAAGGAGAAATCTCATCTGGACCTGCCGCCGAATGAGATTTTACAGATATTAGTGCTTTCTCAACTTCATCAATGGAGATATAGAAATCTAAAGGAACGTCATCAACTGCAATGGATGTCCATGAGAATGGAGAAAGGGTGCTTCCTACAGCAACAAACTTGTCGTTAAACAAGTTAGCTAGGACGGAGCCTGAGTAGGATTGAGTAGGTTTTAGTATAAACCACAGGATTTAGGATTGAGATGGATGGTAGGATTGAGTAGGTTTTAGTACAAACCACATAAAGAAATCGGAATTTTTCACTTGATTTTTATGTAAAATAATAACGTTTTAACGGAATGAGCATTTAAATGGTTTCCTTTGGCGGCATTTCGCCTTGGCCTTGCTGATAGCACCTTTTGTATGATAGCACCTCGTTTAATATTGATTTCATTATTATTTACTTTGTTGTGAAGATTGATATAAATTAAATTTTATGAGTTTACGGTGATCAGTAGTTTATTATTTTGAATAGTTGAAGCAGAATTTAAAGTTTTGGCTAATATTTTTTTATGTTATTCACCCCCCTCCATATTATTAAAAGACATTTATGAAAATATTCAATAAAAGAATAGTCTACAATTTGAAAGTGACTTCGGAAGTCATTACATGAGTTCTTTCCTTGTGTACGAGGATCTTGATGTGATTTTGTATGCATAAATAATTAAAGAATTGGGATCACCCTCCCCCCTCCCTCCCAGATATTTTGTCCTGCATGTTGGCAAAGGCTTGCTTTAATTTTTTCCTGCGTAGGAGAGAGATTCTTTTCTTTGTGAATCTGAGGTCTAAAGTATAGTAACTTTTGGGTAAATACTAACCTCAAATGATGGTTCTGTGATTGGCTTCATAAAACAATACTCAATAGTGATCGGTGTTTTTTATGACTTGAGAAAGATCATTTCCATAATATTTGATCAACCAATCATCACGCCAACAATAGTAGACATTGCTTGTTAACAAAATTTGTTAAAGTTGTCTCTGTGACAATTGCATGAGATGCTTTATTTATTATATGTCAAAAATGTGGTTACAGTTTCCCAGTATATTGTTAGTACATCTTTCCCACCATGCAGCAGTGACTAAATTACTTTGGTTTGGTACTTGAGTAAAAGAAAAAATTGTTATCTCATACCTAGCGCATTAGCGACTTTCCTATTGGCTACGAGGAGGTACGTTCAATCTCGAACCGTACCCACCTGCTGACGTATGTTTAGGAGGTGGGTTCGAGATCGATGTTTTTGCGGCGGCCATTATGAAGCGATTTGAACAAACTCCAGACGAAGATACAAATAAAAAAAAATTATTAACTATTTTTAATTGTTTTGTAATTATTATTTTTTATTTTGTTTGATTATAATGGAATATTCTGTATTCAAGGTAGAAGAGAAGAAAGATGGCCGCCGAAATTTGTTCGGCACGGGCAGGTTCACTTGGCAATATTTTTCGCAGACTGATCTGCATTTTCTCTTTTCAAGAATAAGGGAATATTGTTAGCCTAAGTTTGTTTGCTTGCGTGGTATGTTGACGGCTAAAATATAATGTTCGCTATCCAAACAAGAAATTATGTACTAAAATGAGTAAATTCTGCAGTACTTTTTACCGAAATGGCATGTGATCAGTAAAAACGAAACATACTTGCAGGTTCGGTGAGTTTGGGATTGGACGCACCTCGGGTGGCTGGAAGTTTCCCGAACCTACCTCGCTTCGTTCGGTGAGTTCGGAAAACTTCCAGCCACCCTTGGTGCGTCCAATCCTGGACTCACCTCCCTGCAAGTATGTTTGTTATAAGACCTACTTGGTCTTATCGACAACGGTCAATCACAGAACAGATTTATCATTTATATGACATAAC
>CACRXK020016244.1:0-11529 GCA_902702795.2 Paramuricea clavata | reverse complement strand
TTGTTGTTGCTGTTGTTGTTGCTGTTGTTGCTGTTGTTGTTGTTGTTGTTGTTGCTGTTGTTGTTGCTGTTGTTGTTGCTGTTGTTGTTGCTGTTGTTGTTGCTGTTGTTGTTGTTGCTGTTGTTGTTGCTGTTGTTGTTGCTGTTATTGTTGCTGTTGTTCGTACGGCAATTAACGTACAATCAATTCATGTCCATTGGCGTAGAATAATAATATTCATATCATTAATATTCAGAGACAAAGCCCAACTATAACAAAGACAGTCATGAACCAGCGGCTAACCATTAAGTTTTTAACTGTTGATAATAATTATTTGTTATGGTTGTGGCTTGTCTGTTAATGGGCGTGTCATTAGTATGCTAAAAACTTCAATTGCCCACCATGAATTAATTCTTTACGCACGTTAGGATTTTAACTGAACAAATATTTAAAAGCATTAATTTAATTGTTTTCCCATCAATTACTACGCGGAGAAATGCACACAGTTGTCCGCCATTTTGAAAATAAGCGCGTATGCTAATTTATGCCTCAAAATACATTATCTGACGTCATTGGCTGGGTAAACACAATTTCATGACTATAAACAATACCGAGTATTGCCACGCGTAGTGCATTTGAACCGAAAAAAAAGGCAGCAAAGTTTTACCAAGTATGTAATTTTTTTGTAACACTATTTCTCATGGTATATATCCTACTCCGTGTTAAATAAACGCAGAAATTCGAGTGTAACAAGACAAATACTAATGCAATATTTTATGATCAATTACCTGTATTGTAAATTGCGCCATTCCTTGCTTTCCCAGTCGCTCGATATGTTTTATCTGATAGTGTAGACTTATCTTGTATGATTGCGAAGAGTGTTGGCCAGTATAACGCTCAAAACGACATATTTTTAGCTAACATAACACGCACGCAATAGAATTCTCTCTTGTAGTTTTAGTGCTACCCATCCAATGACGTCACAAAGTTCATTGACCTTCGAGATAATTTGTCAAAAAATATTTCCAAGATGGCGGCGAAACACAAAGTTTGCATGCATTTTACTCGTAGACTAAAATGTTTGAGAACGAAATGATAATATTTTCATAGTTAGGTCGTCAAGTAGGATTGAAATAGCCAATAAAATTTTTCGGTGCCATTGTCCTTAAGTTAAGTTAAGGTCAATCTTTTTAGTTCATAACAATACTGAAATTAGCATTTTTCTGTTGCAGGAACCCAACAATCTCGCAGGAAAAAATGCATTCAAGTATAATGGTCTTGTCAACAAAAAGGTATGTGGGATTATGATAATAACTTGAAGATATAGTATATCAATCTTGAATTAATCTTGCATGTTGGGCGGCATGTACTGTAGGTAACAAAGATTGCAATTTGCAGGCTTGGGTGTTTGATGTAACTACATGAAAATAAAAATGAACTTGACATAATATGTGTCTTATTTCCTAACTTGACACTGTCCACGCCAATGGTATTAATGAATTTTTGCTATCTACTTAGGTTTAATTTGCCCATGCCTTGTATCAGGAGAAATTGACAGTATTACCTCACTTCATTTTTGTTTTTCTGTATTTCTTGTATATCTTCATTCGGGTTTTTTACCTATAGTATCTTCAATCTCAATGACTATATTCTGGAATGTGATTTACAAATTTTGATTACACTTTTTTTTACCAAACCTATCTTTCTATAACTTGGCAGTATATCCACTATCTAAGCAGACTTCTATAGGTGCATTGTGTATGTTCTTTGTCGCAAACACCAGCACTTATTATTGTAATACTGCATATCGAAATGTTCATGGTTTAGGCTCCCCAAAGAAAATTGCACAGTTTTTGTTTGATATATCTTATGCATGGTTTCGAATCAAAACTCAGGGGTTCTATGTCAGCTTTAGTACAGATAGGAAACCTGGGACTCAGTGTAGATTGTTGTGGATACTTGACAACCTGTAAAATAAGTATTGTCAATTGAGTTTGTAGGACAGCACAGCTAAACAGTATTCACATATGATGTAATCATAGTGATTATACTACATCATCTGTAGTATTCACATATGATGTAATCAAGTATTGATGTAATGTTGTAAACTATAGGTTGTTGGTGTTGAGCCCAGTCCTGATGGTAAAGGTGTGTTGCTTGTAACCAAGAAAAAACGAGGTAAGATATATTTGATGTTACAATTACTTTATACAGTATGATGAAAAAGATTTGGAAGTACTGTAGACTCTGTGCATAAATCTGTGTGTTTGAGTGGCGAGAATGAATATGTGCACATATGACTATGTCTATGAATCTTGGGAGCAAGGGCATAGAAAACTCGTCAGTAAAATGGAGATTACAGTATGTAGGGAAAACGTGATTTGTCGGTAATTGATTGTAAATGGTCGGTAAGTTGATCAGTAAAATGTGCCCTTTTGGACAGTACGTCATTTGGATTATAGAGCATTATTTTTGTGTATGTGAGATTAGTGAAATGCAAGCCTCTCAATCGCGAAAATGAGGCTCCATAGCCAGAGTGGCGTACTTTGCAGAAGCGTTTATTGAGTTGGTCAGTAAAGCGACAAGGCTGTAGAGGAACACACGCGCACCTCAATCCCGCTCGAAATGGTCTCGGTACGCCACCACTTGGAAGAAACGTTAACCCTTAAGGGTAGTGTGGATTATAAAGCATTTGCTTGGATCTGAGAAATGTTTAATGAAATGTGCAGTTGCTCCGACACTGGCTAATAATGATCGAGGAGCTTTTCAATATCTACATTGATGGCTTGTGCTAATCACTTCCATCATGAATCAGTCCCAACAATTCATGCAACCGAAAAGTTAGTCTTAGTCCCAGGATATTGTTTTCGAATTTTCTGCATGTTTGATACCATAAAGTTCTGATGTAATTCTGATGCTTGTCACAACGAACAGTACAGAATAAAATTAATCGGTCATTCAGTGTTTTTGCTCGGCAGTTAACCATTTCCCAACCGTTATATTCCACACTGCTTAAGGATCAGATGTATGAACAGCAACCAGGAAAAGGTACTCAGTTGATTGGAAATTGTCAACTGCTGTAAATTCAAAAGAGAATCAAATTTCACCCCAGAATTGCTCCGTTTTGGGGTCGTTTCGACTCTATTATGGGATCGTTTCGACTCTATTATTGGATCGTTTTGATGACTCTATTGAATTAACAGTGTGGTTACGTATTTCTTCCAGGTCACAATAAGCCCGGCTCTAACTTGGTTTCAAACAAACTGAGCAAAAACAGTCGTGCGTCATTGAAAAGCATTAGAAATGCTTGTGGTAAGAGCCATTACCGAGGTGATTTGGAGGATGCCGCAGTGCGTCGTGCTGCTGCCTTCATACGAAGCCAGAGGCCAACTGCTGCTGTCCAAAAGCGACGTACACGTAAGAAGCAAAGTTAGAATGTAACAAGTTGATGTTTCCGAATAAAGATTTGACCTCTGATATAAATTGATTGATTCACTTCTTTATGCGTAACCAAATTTTTCGAGATTAAACCACTTGTGTGATACCATGGATTGTAAAATAACTGGATAGGAAACTTCCTGACGTCACAGTCTAAACTAGTTGCAATCTGTGACGTCACGCGTATTGCCAAAGTTCTCGGCATTTTTGTTCTTTTGCTATATTTTCCGCTTTAAAAGAGTAATATTGAAGCATAAACTGGTCTGATTGTTTTAAAAAAATGCCTATTATTAAGCCACGACAAAGTATTCAAAATAAATTAGTTTTTCGTCTTTGTTTTTGTGTTTTTTTTACATTTGTAGCTACGAAATTGGCGTTGCCAATTTTAACGAAATTTGCGATGCATTTTTCACTGTTTAGTGCTTGAAATATTTGCTAAAAGTGACTGGGAATACTTAGAGATTTCATCGTAGAATGGCCTAGTTATATTTATTTGCTCTTGGACTAAAATGTTTAGCTAAACATGCCGTTTTTGAGAATTTAGTTTGCAACTACAGTAGGTTTCAACGCCATCATCCCGTTGAAAACATTAGGTCACGTCAGCTAGTTTCCTATCCATGTATTTTATTATCCATGCTGATACAGATACTCTTTGGAAAACTCACTCATGTATGTTTTATCAAATTGCACTCGAAACTAAAATCCTGATATTTACCTCACATACCTTATATTACTATGTCATCACGTTAGTACGATCACACAAACTTGCTGTTAGGGCTCGACACCTGAACTCTGTAGCTCAGTTTGTTAGAGCGCTGCACTGGAATCGCAGGACCGCAGGTTCGAGTCCTGCCAGAAGGCCTATAGTTTTTGAGTTTTTCGCAACTGCTCCTGCGGTCGCTCTCTAATAAACGCCCCGTATCTTATAGACAGCCCGATCAAACCAGTGCTTTGTGGTAGACGCTCCTCTATTCTTTTAAACGCCTCTTATCTAATGAACGTTGCACCCCTATATGCGTTTATTAGATTTAATTTTAAAACAGTTTTAAAATAAACGCTTGTTAAATTATTAGTGTTTGGAGCATACTGTAAGTGTAACCATACATAGCATGCGGCTTAAACAAATGCACCACATGCGCGAAGACCAAACTATTTTTGAATAAATACAAAGGCTTGTGATTCCGAACAGACCAACACACTCACGCACCGAATATAAAGCGATGACTAACTTCGCTGGGGCCCCGCAATATAGTGTAGGAAACAGTGACACTGGTATGAAAGTCTTTTGTCGAGTATGCAAGCTGCTGGAAAGTGTGGCTTGGGAAGTGCAAAACCGCTATATGTGAAAATGAGCGTCTTCTCCTGCAGTTGACGCTCCTTATATAACGAACACTACCTCTTTAAAGTTTATTGGATTGTTTACGCTATTCAGTTATTGTGGATGGTGCAAACACGTAAAATTACTCAAAGTCTGAGCAAGAAGACACTATATATTCATTAACCTTGCAAACGCCCTATCACATTAAATTTCAGCTTGTAACATTTCACTGATTTTCATTTTAAACCGTATTTAAAGTAATGTTATATTTTTATTCACTCATCATCGGTGGAACTAATGAACTATTCATTAAGATTGTTTACACAGTAAACAATTAGATTATTTACTCAGCAAGATTATTCATACAGCGCAAGCAAAATGGATTGTAGTTTTAAAAAGCATAGCTGGGAGCGGTTTAATATACATTTTCATAACTTTCGAGTTTATTTTCAATGCACAAGAAACTATTGTAGATTATGAGGTCACTCAGCATCACTCCAATGGTCTTCAATTCTGTGTGACTGTAGGCTCAGGACAAGATCGTAAAGGTGTTCGGATAAATTTACAAAAACGGGCTCACATCGTTGATCATTCATACGAAATTCCTTAAAACAAAGACAAAAAAGATTGAATGAAGTTATAGCATGAAATTTATATTGGAGAAGTTTGGGTGAAGTTTGAGGCGCGTAACACAAACTGCGACTTTCATAATATGCCAAATTGTTACCTTACTCATAATACGTACAGACGAACAAGCCAGTATGAAATGGTATAACCTTTTTGCGCACCGGACAAAACACACATCTTTTCTTGTGCACCAAACTTATCCAATGGTGTGCGCCAATAGTTGACACAAGAGCACATGCTAATGATGTTATAAATAATATTATTTGCAAGTTTTATATGGAAAAATATAACAAACTCTCTTTCCATCATAATAATGATATCTGTATGACCATTCCAGCAGAGTTGTAAGGGAATCTTTGAGATTTAAAACCGACTGTTTGCTGGGCTTTGTTTCTGGTTTTGTGCGCCAAACAAGGACAAAAATACCACTGTTCGAATCAGCGTAAAAAGTTGTATTTGTGGTGATGGAAAATTGATTTCTATTCTAGCGATTTGTGGCCTTTGAAAGACATACCGTTCAAAACAATCCTTTCACGTTTTCTGAGTTCCTTTTTTCGAGGAAATCTCTGGTTTTATGCGCTCAATAAGGACAAAAATACTGCCGCTTTATTTGTAGGGCACCGCATTTTAGTACTGTGTCTGGTTCCTACTAACCTGAAGTTCAGGCCCTAATTTGAAATAGGGCCTGACACAAAACCTGTCTAGACCGTGGGACGCCCACATGTTATTTTTAGATACACATGCAATATGATTGACAAGTGTTGTAGATTTCGTTACACAAAAAAATGATATTCTCATGAACATGTCCGCAGAGCATTTTGCTTTTTAATTAAACTTAAAAATTCAAGGTACTTTTATATAATTAAGAGTCAGTTTCTCTATTTAACCGAACAGGCGAACAGCAAACAAAGATTTAATTAGTCAGTTCTGTGCACGGCTTGACTGCCAAGCTTTCTCATGGCCGGTCTCAACTTGCTGGACGCGGATATACTCTAACGACTAAGGACTAACGGGCTAATAACAGCAACAATTAAATTCTCAATCATACCACGAAGAAGGCGATGTAGCTCAGAAAACAATTACGCTGGTAGGACCTGATATTAAAAATAAGACTTTTGCCGGCGAAGCAAGTTGGCAGAACATCTTGGCTGTCAACAACAAGCTTTCGAATACACGACTAGTTTGGCTGTTCTTTCAGCGTCGTGTGTGTCCAAATTCGTCAAAGATTTTGATGAAGCCCTTTCAAAATACTGTTTGTTTGATTTATTTTCTGCCATAAAGCATAAAAGAAAAGAAATTCGAAGCAATCGATAATGGAATTTGTTACGTGCGTTTGACCTTTATATTAATTCCCGCCTTGACCGAGTTATTTTTAAAACTGTTGTTTATGTGAACTTACAACCAATCAAAATCCTTCATGATGCTGATCAACCAATCAGATTTCCCGTCCACCAGGTGGACGGGAATCCCACACTTTAGATAGGTTTTGTGTCAGGCCCTATTCTGTGATAGGGCCTGAACTTCAGGTTAGGTTCCTACAGGCTACTGCATGTGATCACAGAAATTTTGATAGTGTAAACCAGCCTTGACACTGGTGTAGGGAGACCTGGTATTAAATTTGCCGCCCACACCTTATTCACTGTTAGCCACTTGGGCGACTAAGTAGTGTTTTATCAGATATAAAGATACGAGGCGAAGCTGAGTATATCTTTAGGTCTGATAAAACAGGCACTGCATGCGAATGTTTTAAATTGCTTCAAAAACGACCGATCTAGTAAGTTTATTGGCGAAGTAATTTTCAAAAAATACGTTGTGTAAGTCGAGAAAATCAAAGTTAAAGTTTATGTAAATCAATTAGGGAATCTCTATCACATATACTATGAAGATACGACACGCTTGACGCTTATGATTTTTCTTTGTTTTCATTCCATCCTGGCGAGTAGTATAAATATACGGTGATGTCCCCCTCACCTGTAATCTCCTAATTAGTTTAAACATTTCTTTATTTCTTCTTCTTTCTTGTCGTTTTTTCCACAGCATTAGTCCAAACGTTCCTAGAAAGAAACTCAAATTTAGCTACACCAAAATACAATTCAAAACTATAGTGATTCACCGACATCCATACCGATATCCATATCGGATATCGGCCCTAAATTCAAAATATACTGCATATTGTAGCGTCCTCCGCAGGCATCTCTTAATCGTCGAGAACTTATATAATTTATAGTTATTCAAATAACTGATGTTTTTCTGATTGGATCCATAGATATCTTATATACACTAGATAGCGCATCTCTTTTAGTAAAATTGAAGCCAAGAATATTCCAGCGGTTACCCCCATTTGAATAGATGGCGGCTATGTTGGAGTTTCCCACTCGCTATTAATAAACGCTTAAAAAACAACAATAACTTTCATCATTTCAATAGTTTGAAAATGCATTTGGAATAGGTTTAACTTAATGTTTAAGTTCCCTGTTTAAGAAATAGAAAACATACAAGTCTTCTCATTTCGTGGGAATATCCTGAGTCTACAATCACGGCTTCAATTTTTCAATTGCAGAATAATTAGATGCACTATCTAGTGTTATGTAAGATGTCTATGATTGGATCACCTGTAAATATTGATTCTCGACGAGATGCCTGCGGAGGAGGCTACTGCATATTGATTGTTATGAAAATTTAATTTAGCATATTTAATCATTCATCAGTTAGTTTGTCCGCAAACAAGAGGTGCTGCAACTCATTAGGCTTAATATGACTATTTTACTTAACAATATCATGAATAAATTACACGTTTTGATAACACCTGGGATTTCCCGAGTTCACATGGCCTTGGAAATTTTACAAGCACGTTCGTGAAAATATTATGTAACTATAACGTCGTCGTTCTATTAAACACGAAAAAACGACATTTAAGCGTGATTCTCTCGTTTCAAGGTGCGCGAAATTGAAACTGCGCGAAAATATCGCATTTAGTGTGCGCTAAATTACATCGCGCGAATGTAAACCCACTTATTTTTGTCCCCTGAAAATCGCCAAGACATTATTTTTTCTAAAGATACCCCGTTAATACGACCCGTTCTCGACAGGCAAGCAAAAACTGAAATCGAATCAAAAACTGAATCGGGGCGGCGGTGTGAGGTATGGTTTTGCCGAGTCATTTGCTTGGTCTGTATTAGCGTATGTACACGCGTACATTTACTAAACTTTGGTTAACATTGCAGATACGCAGATTACGCAAAAATGCCCACTTTCACAATAAGAACTGTCAGATCTGTGGACTGTATATACTTGACTCAGAGTACTTGAGTGTTTTTAACTGCACAGGGAGGTTCCTGAAAATTTTGAAATCTATATAGAGTCTCGGAAATGGCATTTCAATTGAAACTGATCCTAACCATCAACAACAACTGTTTCCATATATAGACTGTTGGGCTTTCATTTATATGGGCTGTTAGGCTGTTTTGGATTTTTAAATTACCCACTACGACTGAACACTAGAGCACATTTTCAAGATATCTATCCATCTGACTTTTTGGAGTATTAAGTTTAATATTTAAATCCACGTTTGGTTTTTAATTCAGATAATTGAATTCGATAATTCGTTCCATACCTAACAGCTCAGTTTTTAACGAATGAATGCAACAAATGAGCCGACTCGACTCCTGAGACTGAGTCAAACAAGTTGTTTTTGTGAGTAGATTAGTTACTGAAGAGTTAAGGCAAATGAAATTACTCTGGCCGTTGATAGCGGCGTTATATATTTTGGTAACGAAATAACCATTACTATCATTTGCACTTACTTGCTAGTTTTCTGAGCATATTTGTTGCCGATGAACCACTTTTATATTCTAAAAAATTAACCAAGAATTGGTTTCAACCAACCTCCTCAGGCTTCAAGAGAAATGCGCTGATAATTATTCAATGCGTTTTGATTTGACAATATATGTAATCATCCGAAAATCATTAATTATTTACATTTGTCATTTTACATTTACAAGCGATTTTTCCGCTGTGGCCATAATAATATACCCTGCTCATGCAATGCCATCATGAATGATGTCGTTACATATCATACAGAATATCTGGAAAACGGAAAATATTGCAAATTTGTTATATTCCAGCACATTGCAGATTTTCAAGTTCGTTTCAATTCAGACACTCTTTTCAGGTTCCTTTTGAATTCTTGCAGGGACAACTTATAAAATCATTAATAATTCATGAAGAAAATTCAAAAGAAATGAATGTTTAATTAATGTTTGTAAATCGCATAAAGATTTGTCCTGATTTACATAAACTTCAGCTTTGATTTTCTCGGCTTAGACGATGTTTATTTTTAAAATTACTTCGTCAATGAGCTCATGGTCATTTTTTAAGTACGATAAAACATTCGCATCCGATCTGTATCTGATATACAAACTCTCGCCTTCGGCTCGAGTTTTTATATCAGATACAGATCGGCTGCTCATGTTTTATCTAGTACTTAAAACATTCTGCCATTTTTGACAATATTTAGCTCACAATAAACTTCACTTTTGCAAGGCACACATGCAAAACCGTTAACAAGACGTATGCCACGTGCACTTACAAATCGTTCCTCCCTCGCTCGGACAAAATGATGCAATCGCCAATTGTCCTATACAGCCTTGTACGTCAATGTACTCCTACTCATCACCTGCATCCATGAAAGTATGAACAAATAATCTCAACTTAAGCCGTCAAAAATAAAATTTAACAAAGCGGACAGATTTCGTGTATTTGACATTATTTACTTATAACCCAACATCTCGATATGAAAACGAGGCTCAATAGCCAAGAAATCTACCCGGCCTAGAAAATATATTTATCTTTCTGGCAGCAACTATTCAAAAATTAAAATTTTCTGCGTAAGTCAACTATAAAATGTAAATTTCAGAGAACGTGTGGACTACGATCCCGCACATCTCGACTTGCTGCAAAATGCTTAATTTGGAATTTTCAAACAAGTAAATTATTAGGCATTCCTGTATTAAAGATGACAAAAATTTCCTACAAGGTGCAAGCGAATTTCCTGCGAAGATATTTTGTTAAAAATTTCCCGGCAGCGGTGCATTCTCGTACCCAGAGCCCTTCTTACGCGCAGTCAACGGAGCGCGACGTAAGAAGGGCTCTGGGTACGAGAATGGGCAGCGGTGCTGCTGGCGCTGCCGGATATTTTCCAGCACTGATTAATCTACTTTCCGGAAGAGCGTACTACTACATTAGTACATTAACACAGAGAATGAAGCACCAGCGTTCACTGATGTAACAAAATAAATATGCATACAACGTCGTTATAAAATGATATCTTCAGGATTCGCATTAGTAAAAATATCGAATCTTTAGTTCACATACATGTTCACATACGATTTCTCTCGAAGGCAGTAAATTCATTTTCACACTTATGCTGTTCAAACAGGTGGGCAATTTGTCTGAGCATGCGCGAAGAAAATCAATATGGCGACATATATTAGGAGTGTTTCGTGAATTTATCTGGTTTTAAAGCTGATAAAACAATATTTTAATGAACGAAAACTTTGTAATATTTAGTGGAAAACTTTAAGCTATGCATTCCAAAGGTTTTAAATTGAAAATAAGTACTTTTGCTTTATTTTATCGCTTTTTATGCTTTGAAAACAGGCAAGCTCATTTTTTGGCAAAAATGTAATCTAATATTTTACCCATCATTTGTTTAATCTGAACATAAATAGATAGAACACTTGGCTATATAAGTTACAAAGGTATTGTTAGCTTATCTGAAAGATTTCAGTATCCCTGGTACACATTTTAACAAAGAATGAAATGTAATTTCAAAAATTTAATATGCATATCACAAACAATAGTTTTTATTAGAACAACACATAATAAGTTGTTATTTTCTATTTTTACAATAACATGTTTGGAAACAGGATTTAGTCCTCCAGCTTGATGTCATATTCCATTTATTTGGATATTTCAATAAAGGAATGTGAAATAATTTAATCTTGTGCAAAATTTGATACAACCCACATGTGAACTGATACTATCACCTAAAAATAAAAGAAAACAGAACTTAAATTTATCATCTAATGCTATGAAAAAAATCTTAGATACTACAGGCATACAGTGACCACAATTCTTTAACAAACTCACTAAAATAAGTTAAGTTA